>JBBPLC010000298.1:0-31354 GCA_038089535.1 Hemileccinum rubropunctum | reverse complement strand
AACAGTAGTAAGCATGCCACTGTATTATATGCGATAAATAATTATTCTATATGTAGCTCCGCCTCCTCTCGCTTTCATTTTATCCCCGGCAAAGAGTCATGTCACGGATGTACAACAGGCAGCATCGCTTTGGTGAGCCGCTTGAGATCGGTATCATCTCTTCCGCTTGACTATGGTGGAAATAAGCGTTACAAACGTCATCTACACCCAAGCAAACAACCACCCAGGAATGGTGGACCCCATGGCTGCGTTCACCGTTGTTCAAGTCTTCAGCCGTATTTTGGTTTCACCTTCCGAATCTCCCAGAAACCAAACGAGAGCCTGTTACGCCCTATTTTCGTACTTCCCCCCCCCTTTCCATGGACAAAAAAGTTGTCAACAGTTTTTCTAGCTCTGCTGGTCAGAGACGAAAAGGACATCTGTCTAGAGGCATATGATCGTGGAATCCTGACGAATGTGTCTTCACTCGTTAAATTTACGGCACCACTTGACAAGGCTTCGGACTGGGATATCGACGAGTCCGAAAGCAGAGTCATTCTCTAAGAGGTCCGTGTGTTGCCATTTCCAACGCTCATCTCCACCCTCTTCATTTGTCGCGCTGGCATCACTTGTGACAATTGCATCCATTCCACTCTTTGACAGAGTCGTCAAACTGGATCTCGTTGATTCTATCCAGTTGATACCTCTCATCCGTACCTGTCTTTCGCACAAAAGCGTAGGAGTGGGTGTGGCAGCTTGTCAGTGTATTCAGGCCCTCAGTCGTGATGCCGCGATAATACGGACAAACCTCACCAAAAGCGGCGCTGGACTAGCTTTGTATCAAGTATTCAAAAGGGAAGATGAAAACCCGAGAGTCATCTCCGCCACATTAGCTGTGGTGTGCAATCTCGTGATCGATTTTTCGCCTCCGGGGCCGGTGTGTACTACGTCGCAAACTCGCAGAAACTGACTTACGGGAACGATTGCCAAGGTCATGCTCGCGGACGGCTTACTTTTGCGGTTGATGCAGCTTTCCATGATCGAAGATCAGGGAATTCGAGTGAGTGTGCTATGGGCACTGAAAAACTTGATATGCAAGAGCAACCTTGCCACGAAACGGATGGTCATGACACACCTTGGATGGACTTGCCTTGCCAAATACGTCCCTTCGTATATCTGTTTCAAATCTCTTCCTGACATTCCACTACTTGGACCCATTCCTACGACAGACTTGTAAATGATGTAGATCCTCAGATCCAAGAACAGGCATTTTACATCTTTGGGAACCTCGCCGAGGACGAATAAAGTACCGCGTTCACTTTCAGTTCGATGGGGGAGGACCTCGTTGCAGCCTGCATTATCGCTGGCCTCGAATCTTCGAGCGAACCCGTGACGCGCGAGGTACGTCCCGACCAACCATCCCACACCGGCTTACATCTCATCTCTCCCCTTCCAGACTGCCTACTTTCTAGGAAACTTCTCCAACGGCACGCGAGCACAGTAAGACCTCATTTTCACCCACCCGCTCCTGCTCGACATCATCTACGCGTGCATGACGGACGGGAAATCCAGCGCCCACTCCTCACTGTTGTCGTGCGTGCTTGATCTGTTCACGAGCAATCCGAGACGACGGCAAGAGTTGGTCGATGTGGGTTCGTGTCGACGTTCAAGTTGAGGCATTTATGTGACTGGACGGGTGCAGGCGTGGGTGTCGGTGTCGGGATGGGTGGGGGAGCGCGGGGAGCGTCGGGATGGGTATAGGCATGGATGTTGGTGCAGATGTAGGAATTGCGAGACATGCGATCAACTCGGAGGACGACAAGGATGTGGCAGGACTCGCGAGGAAGGTGTTGGACTTGATAGATGTGATTGGCGATTTGTTTCGATTGCTGTCATGCCACCGGCATTTGGCATGTGTTTCGTTCTTGCTACCTTCGTGATTGGAATGCCGCGCCCTGTAGTTCAATCGTTTGAGAGGTTGCAAGTATTCATATCCTTATACTAGCCAACCCGTTACTTGTCTACATCACTTTAACGGGTGAAAGGACAAGCAAAAACGAAAGGCTCTCTGATAGAGAAGAATACCGTCACCACGGACCCTGCGTATCATTGTGAATAACTGGCGCAGAGATCCACGATGCGGTCGAGGTACGTCCCGTCATCTTCACACATACCCCAACGCCTCACAACCCAATCCTCAAAGTCGTCTGTCTCGACGTGCAACAAACGCTCTTTCCACCACTCGCGCGGATCATCAAGGAGGGACGACGTACCACGCATATCCACCTCCGCCTTTTTGGAACCTGTTCGCGTGTTTCCGAACGCATTCTTGAACGAGCACAATAGTAGTCATCCATCACACCTCTTCACGACATTGACCTGCCGAGGTCGATCCCCCGCACAGCTCTTAACCGAGGAACCGTGTCCTGCGCCTCCATGGTCAAACTCGCTGGTTCACTTGCATATACAGTAATCCCGCCTCCGGTAGCAGGAACACGTCCATTAGCATCCATGCCTATGATGCCGTGACGCACCAGATCATCTTCCTCGACCAAATCCGCACCATTCAAAGACGAAGACGAGGGCTCAAAGGGTCCGCAAGGCCTTGAAGTCGAGCGACGGCCGCGGAGTGATCTTCACATCAGTTATATGGGGCACCGCTTCAGGATTACACAAACATGTAACAAAGATCGAGAGGACGGCCGTAGTTGCAATGTCAGCCAACGCAACACGTATGGCACCTAAACCAGGTCGGGAGAGGTCAGTTCGCGAACGTCTGCGGGAAAACGCGCTTGACCGAATACACCACACAAACTCGATGCGTCGCGTTCGTTCGCTGCCAAAAGTGCCCTCAACTTGGATACCCTCTGGGGGCAAACAAATGGAAACACGGGGTAGCCCCTATTCACGTCAATGATGTGTTTCAGACTAGGTATCAATCACAGAATACATGATCAGGCAGGTATTGAAATTTGAAAACTGTACAAAACATTCGTCTTACTACCATCATCACCAATCACAATCATGGAGCCGCTGCAAGGCCGTGAATACCTGTGCGAACCGCAAAAGGGGAATCTTACGAGATTACTTGGAAGACTTGCTGTACGTGGCTCCGCTGGGAGACGTGTACTGAGCGGAGCCATTTCCGTCATTGTAATAGGTAGAACCATTGGGGTTGCTGTAGTAGTAACTCCCGTCGCTATCAAAGTCGCGTCACCTCAGACCAAAAGTACGCTATATGGTGTCACGCACTTGTTAGAGTAGTGATATCCCGTGCCCGCGCTGCCATAGTCACGCGAGCAATAGTGGTTTCCCTTTCACCAACGAGTCAACAGACGCGATGAAGAGCGGTCGCTCAGACTTGCCTGACTATTAGTGCCACTACCGGTGTAGCTGTAGCTACCAGAGTTGCTACTGCTGCTCTTGTCGGGCATCGTGGTTGTGTGGTCAAAGAAGAAGGAAGAGAAGAAGAAGATAAAGATAAGGGACAGCAACGAGACGGACGCGCTTTATATTCCCTGAATCATTGTTTATTTGCTCTTTGTTTTGAGATGCGTGCCAACTTCGATCGTGACTCCAATGGTGCCGACATGCTTACTAGTATGCGAGATAAGCTGGGACCTTTCACCGTGACTGACTAGGCACGTTCATTGCATTCTTGCATGAATCCTTCACCCATCCACCATTTCACTAGGTTCGTTTTCTTAACCACCTTATCTCGATACTTATCAAACACTCACCTCAGACCATGGGCGTCCAGAACCCCATCCGCGAGGCCAAGAAGTCCGTGTGGTATGGTTACAACGTGCCCTTTGCGCCGTCTAATTTCCTGAGAAGTCAGGCCGCATAAATATCCCCAACGTGTGCATATCCCTCATCTTTCGAAACTACTTCGGTGAGTTCCATTTCTCGCGCGGTCACAAGTCTCCAAGCTTTGCTGTCCTCGCTGCTTTTACTATTGGTACCGGGTTGCGGATCCAAGGTCAATGTCAACTGCGATATCGCATATACGCAGGATTTGGAGGAGCACTAACCAACACTTATCGCGATTCTCGAAGGATTGGACTCGCTTGGCAACAACGAATTACGTTGAACCTCCATCAGGTTGCGTTTGACCGAGGTCCTCACCTATTCACTTCTCGTCTCCCAACGGTTTCAATACCGCGCGGCCTATCTTCACATCCGCAGAGGAGTCAAGACTACCCACATACATGCGGCGTCTTAGGGATTTACGTACCTCCTATCCCAATGCTCTAGCACTCTTCGGCTTGACTTAGAGTTCGCTGGTTGGCGATACCAGTAAGCATGCCTTCCACAGTCCATGACGTTTGATTATAGCACCACTGTCCTATTTTGGTCTGGCGTAGCGTTTACGTGTCGGGTACGTGCGATTCAATATTGACGACGCACCTCATTCACGAGTTCTATACCCTGACTTCGACCTTTATCATGTCACAACATATCGTTTTCGCACCCAGCACTCTCACCGGATGTTGCCCGTCGGACATGTCCTTTGAAGATTTGTGCCTTTGGAGCGTTTTTTGCTGCCCCTACATGGTTATAGCCCTATCGCAACGCTACTCGGCACTCGGGCTGGAACGTACCTCGCATTAAGTAAGGGACCTTCCGTTCACACAGCCACCAAGTCACACGCAAACTCTGACCCCATCTACCACTTCACGGCCAACCTATCGACACTTCCGCTTCAAATCCAACACCGATCGCCAAGCTTTCCACGCTCGATACCCAGTACGATAACCCAGAGCCCTGACACACACCACCAGGCATTCTGTGGAGCCTTCATAATTGCAATTACACCTGCTAAGCCCCGGCCGGTGTCAACTCGACCTATCCAACGATAGATGAAGCCCCACTGGATAGGGTTATATCATATATAATTCATACGTGACCTTGTCTCTTCAAACCTAAGTTTGCCAACCCCCAGCCGTTTGGTGCTCCATTTCCGACGAGTCCATTACATCCGCTTCAAAACGTTGCCGAGCTCATCAGGTCCCACCGCCACCGCTGTCTCATTTCATGGAATCATGGTTCGAGCTAACCGGATCGGGAGGACCTTGATCATGGGAAAACGACTTGACGCTGTGAACGACCTCGTTCACGACCTCCCCAAGTACGCATACATGGGCTCCAAGCAGATCAACAGCACTCTTTCACGCCCACGGTGACGATCGAAACACCTCACGACGCCGCTTTCATTTCCGAACGTCGCACATAGCCGTCCTCCGCGCCCGCGCCATCCAACGGATCGTTATTTCGAACATGGGCGTCTCATGTCAGACTATCAGGGGGTACCCCTCGGACCTCCTCCATTCTTCTCTCCCGGTTATATATATAGGGTGTGCGGGGGGCTCAACACATGGAGCCTACTGTGGGGCCGCTGGCTTTTTGACATTGACGTTGTGCTCGGACATGCGGCAACCCGGCGTATTTAAGTTCTCCCTCGGCTGGTGTGCGTGCGGGTTCCCTTCCTGCTTACCACGACGTTCCCCACTCAGCCCCTACTCACCACACCCCCACCCGGCTGTTTGTGTTCATGTACCCCGCTAGGACATTTTCGACGGCGTATTCGTCGGCTAGACATCATGTAGGGTCCTCCCGTATCAAGGAGCTCTGCTTCCTGATGGACAATCCACGTACACATTTTCAGGAGCAACAACCGTTTTCGTACACGACGACGTCTTACCATCACTCTGTCTCCACAGCCCAGACGCTGGCAGGCCTCCACAACGAAGTCAAGCGGCTCAAGGAAAATGAACATCTCCTTCAGAGGCAGATCCACCGATACAAGTCTTACCTCGAGGAAGTCCAGGCGGTGTTGTATGCCAAAATCATCAAGGCCAACGAGATGCAAAACTTTTTAGCGCCCGTATCGAGGTTGCCGAATGAGATGCTCCTCGCGATTTTCGAAGAGGTGGTGGCATGTCAGGATCCCGGGGTAGAAGGACGTGCAGAGTTTACCATCTCAAGGGTGTCCCGTCGTTGGCGTGACCTCGCGATTCATTCTCCTCGCTTATGGCGTCGCGTGTTCATCACCCCGCGGGTCACACCGTGCATGTTGGAGGTGTACAAAACTAGAGGGTCGAGAGCGCTCGATGTCGAAATCTGGGGGTGGAAGGATAGACGAGATTTTCAGCGGTTCGACGCTGCGCTCGAGAAGATGCTCGACTCGGCTAGTCGTTGGCGCAGCCTGTCGATATCTTGCGTGTGCGACAGCCATCTGTCGCATCTCACCCTGAAGCTTTCTCAAGTCGGTCACTTTTCCGGGTTGAAACACTTTACGTTTCGCGCGTTACGCCCGGGACAGACCTGTTCCGTCTCCTTTTTGATGGCAAACGGCGCCCCGGCGCACCCTTCATCCGCGAACCAGACGCTATCCCCATGCGTGCTCAAATCTCTCGACGCGGAAAACTTTACGTTGACGGGAGATCCAGGCAGTATACACGCCCACGCGACGCAAAATTTTGCGCGACTGTCGTCGTTGACGTTGAGACGGTACAGCAACGACACGCGCTCTTCACGTGTTACGATTGATTTCAGCGCGTTCCGTGCGATGCTGAATGCAATTCCAAATTTGACGATGCTCGTACTCCATGGGCAACCCCTTCGGTTCCGTACCGATCCCGTCAGCGGGCTCCATGATGGTATTGGGGGAAGTATTAGCGCCGCTGCCAACACCGCGACGGTCTCCCTCCCACATCTGCACACACTCGTGCTGCACCCCGGGGTGCTGAAACCACGTTACCTGCAACACACCATCTCTGCCATTCACGCACCCACACTCCGGCATTTCGAACTTGTCTTTCCGGATTCCAAGCTCTCGGGTCAGAACGTCGTCGAGCGGCTGTTTGTGGATGCATCGCCTTCACTCACGTCGTCTTCGTCATCCTCGTATGCACCCTATGCATCATCCTCGGCGATGGAGGAACACCTGAAGAGACGACGTCCGCGTTTTCCGCGCGTCGAAACCCTCGTGTTGAATAACGCGTCGAGCGCAGGTACCGCGCTCGCGTTCGTACATGCGTTTCCATCAGTGACACAGCTGATCCTCGGCGGCGTCGATGTCGGCTTCTTCCCACTCGCCTTGCGTACCAGCACAGGACCGAACGTTGGCGTAGATCCAAGAATGGGCACGGGCACGGGCACGGGCATTGGCATTGGCACAGGGGTGAACATGGGTGCCCCAGTGCGAATGACACACCCAGCAGCAAGGTCCGGACCAGGAACATCCCCCTACGACCACACCCCAACCCCGACCTCAACCCCGACTCGTCCCCCCTGGCCCCGTCTCGCGACACTCACACTCCGCCAGCCCCGCACCGACGCGCTGCGCACCGTACTCGACTGGCTGCACCACGACGCCACGCGGGGCCGCGCCACGCCCGCGCCAACGCTGGTCGTCCAGGCGTCGCTCGAGCGGCATGACGTGCGGTGCTTTGCGCAGTGTGCGCGGGGGTATACGAGGGTGGAGCTCGTGGGGGCTCAGGACCTTGCTGCGGGGGTCGTCTGAGCGTCGTCTCGCTCGTCGTATAATAATAGTTGTTGATGACGCGTTTTTCTTTCTTTTCTTTTGGTTTGGTTCGGTTCGGGCAGGGTTGGGGTTGTACGAGCTGCCAACTGTGTGTTGCGTCATCGAGTAGCGATGGACAGTGAGTTCTTTGTGTAGGATTACGCGTCGTTTGTATCCTTAGATATGTGCTCAAGACTGAGCATCCATTTGTAAGAATAACTGACCTGAACGATCATTGATACCCACAGGGACACATTTTTAAGAAAAGTTGACCGCAGTCAAATCGCAGTTGCAGTTGTTTGTGAATGGCATCAAACATGGCAGTGAATGGAGACAGAGGCAAGGTCAGTTCTGAATCCTGTGTAGATATTGTTTATATTTGATTGCTTCTGTTTGTGTCGAGCACACGTTGGAGGAAACACATTTGTTCCGTACGAGTAGACAATCAAGTGCGAACCATTTTGCCCCCAACGATCCTGGACACCTCCTCAAATTTGCAGTCCTCTATTGACCCGCTACATGATACCATACGACGCATTGGGCAGGGTTCAAAACGTCGTGGAACGAGACTGCAAGCTCCACCAGCGGGGTACAGTCCCGACAAGAGGCATCTAGCAGTCACAACCGAACATACTAGGCCAAGATGTTAGCAACTTGGGTTGAAAACAGTTTCACAATAAGGATCAGAGAGATGCATTGTAATCTACGCCAAGGTTCAGCAACAGCTTCTAGTTGATTAATTTTTTTTTGCAAGCGTCATCGCGAGAATGGGGACCAACTGAAAGCGATTTGAGACAATAAGCTCACCTTTTAGCAATACAGTCGTACCACTTCGACAGTATGAGCAGACAGTGGATAACCTGCACACATAGGACATGAGTAATGATTTTTGAGGTAGATCGGAGGAAAAGGAGAATGCATCAGAAGGGGTGCCCGGAATAGTTGAGCTGTGGCGGGCCTTTTCGGCATAGCAATACGAAGACCGTCGTGAAAGAGCATCATGTACGCAAGTTTCTAGTGCCACAGATATTCACCTCGTAAAGTGTCTGAAAAAAAAAATCAGCCCACGCTCAGTGAACGGAAGAAGAGAAGAGTCAGAAAATAAAATAAAAACAGCCAGGAAAAATCGTCAAAAGCCCTCTTAGAGGGTTTCAGGCGGTAACTCCATAAATACATCATACTTGACCAAACCAGCTCATGTCGAATTGTGGGCTCACCTCCGCGCGCCTATAGATATCCTCCAGCAACGGTCAACAACGCATACCTGAAAATAAGAAACGCGCATCAGTATGTGGCCACTGCATAATAATATCAAACTTGAAGTGAATCAGTGGATTGACAGATAAAAAAGTTGAGAGCATCGTGCGAAATCGCACTCAGAAACTCTAGTTTGAATGACAAGAAAATTCATCCTGTAGGGGTAAAGGTAATCAAGACTCACCGATTTCATACCACGTCAAAGGAGCAAGACAGCGCCATAGCATCTGTAAGGTGATAGTTAGATATAGACTAGTAGATGCAGAAGAAGCATAGAAGGTGTCAGGGTAACTATGACATATAGGACACATCGCGGACGCTCGTCAATTGAAAAGAAAGGATATTTTCATCGCGTAAAATAGAAGACACGAGAAACAGTAGAAGGCTCACCTATAAACACTCAAACATCTTCCAAGCGAAACAACACCAAAAGGCAGAGAGAGCAAGTGCTTGATGAGACGACGTAGAAAAAAAAGCAGCGGAAACCTAGTACTTCAGGGCAGGAACTTGAGTAACGTGATGTGATATTTCATCCTAATTTGTACAAATACACTCCTATCTGAGCGTGCTTAATTTTGAACCAGTCCGTTGCAGTCGCCCTGCAGTCGATCGAATATCTATTTCTTCCACACAAACTCAACCATATCACGAGGTAGACACAGGCCCGACCACGATCTGCTTCGTCTTGTTTAACATTGCCATCGTCTCGTCAGACAACCCAAGATGTGCCTGCACGACCGCAGGCGGCGTCAACGCAAGCCACTAGAACACGAGCGTCACGAATCCATGGCCAAAAACGGTCGACGAATGGTGCTCACCTGCGCCAAGCTGACGTCTTGGTAAACGTCTACAAAGAAAAAGACAAGGATCAGAAGCACTGTCGTACGAGTATGAGATAGGTACTTGCCCGTCATAAATATCTCGAGGAACTTGAGCGTCGTGTTGCCAACATTCTCGACATAGTGACCTGTTTAAAAGTGGCAATGTTGGTAGTGAGTACGTGGACTGCGTCGAGGATGGGTTCAACCGGGCTCACCGTAGCTCGCAGGTACATAGGCGACATCCCCAGCCTAAAAAGAGAACAAGCGGTACGATTCAATGCTTGTTCGAGAACAGACTCGGAGACTAGGGCGCGTACCTCAAAATCCCATGTCTTAGCATTGCTTTGCGAAGCGAACACTGTCATGCGACCCATTCCTTCCCTACCCCAGGTCCATACCTATCAACACGCACACATCCATATTTTCAATATGAGCTCACTCACAAGTAAAAGTCCCATTCATCTTGGGTAGGATGCCACTGATCAATTTGCAACATGAGCAAACGACACAACACCACTTGAAGCAGTACGCACATGCAACTCTCTATCATCGAGCGCTGTCAGAAAAGCCAAACATAAACAAGCTCAGACCCTCACCTTATCGCGCCAGGTTCCACGACAACCTCGGCGACAGCAATCGTCGTCGAGACGGTAAACGTTGTTGAATCTGCCACCTTTACACTTCCACCACTGAGCGGCGTGATTGGCACTTGTGACAATGGGTATGTAAACGGATTAGGCACCGTGCCCTGAGGATCTGACGGTGCTTCCGAAGTAGTAGGAGGAACTAGACACAAAAAGACGCTGTAAGTTGGTTTTTCAAATACAGATGACGATGGGGACGTACGGGCAGGAAAAATGTACAGCTCGCGGGAGGGTATGTTGTTGAACGCGGAAATGCTCGTCTGAAAATTTTTGGCGATCACCTCCTTTGGCACATGGGCCAGCCAGTCTGGACGGCAAGTCAGTCCAGGAACAGTCTAGCAGGATACCGAGACTTGCCAGTGAGCTATTTTTCGCAAGCGAGTCATGTCAGCGATGCAGTAGGATTTCGGATGCAGTGACAACTCACCAAAAATGTTGCATCTTCACTAAAGTCGCCTGCATCAAAGATCTTGGGGGTGAGGGTCAGCACGAGCTCGGTTCACGCCAGTCCAAAACTAACCAGCAGGAATTCCGCACCGTCCGCAGTGTCGTTGGTTGCCTGCAAGCTGTGGGGGATCCCAGGGGGAAAGTACCACAAGTCACCAGGACCCTACACAGCGCCACGAACATGAACATCAACCCATGAGACACCCCGATAAGGTACCTGAAACACGCACCACGTTCCCGACAAAATTTTTCCCGTTTTGGTCCACTGATGACACTTGGACGTATCCGCTCAATACATACGCCCACTACGAATCGCTCAGTCGGGTGCCATGCGAGCATGTCAACAAAAGCTCACCTCTGAGGTCTTGTGCCAATGAAGCTCGCTGTCGACGCATTTCTTTAGCCAAGCATGAGATGGAATCAAAACGGCCCAACCTACCGTATAGCCCCCGCTTCAAGCCGCATATCGACACCGGCCATCTCTATCAGATAGGGTTAGTCATCACGCACCTAAAATCTTATCCCGAGGCACGTCATACTCACCCGTCGCGATAGGCATATCGTTGACTACACGCCATCAACGTTCAAATCGCCATCACCGCCATACAAACAAATCAGACGTACTATTCTGCTGCCTAGCCCAGCCACCCGTCTGCAATCGCTGAGGGCTCAGCGCCATCGGCCACTTTACGTTCGGACTAGCATCACACGCCGGTCACGGCAGCACGACGACACATCAGGATCAAGATCAGCGCACGAAAGCGACGAAACGTCGACCAAACTTACATATCACCATTGTCCGTCGTCGGGGGCGCCAACAAATCCGCGTTTTGCATCTCTAGAGGGATATTCTGCGGGCCGAGGATGGACGCGCCGAGGGTGCCTCGCACGGACTCCAGGTCGACGCTGCCGTCCTCGTCCGAGTCCAAGACAGACGAAGGGGTCCAGAGGATCTCGTTCGGGTCGTCGCTCGCGTAGGGAACCGTCGGGCTCGCAGACGCAGCAGATACGGTGGGGCTTGCCAACGACGCCGCGGGAGAGCACCTTGCGATCGCAGCGCACAAGAGCGTGACGGACACGCCCCGGAAAAGTCCCTTGGCCATGGCGATGGTGATGGTTGGAAAGCGGAAAGCAGACAAGTCGCGTGGTCTAGAATGTCTGCGTTCGTCGCGGTGTTGGAGGCGTCGTCGATGCCTTTTTATATTACGAGCTCTCCCTTCGTTCGGGTGTAAAGTCCCAGGTTGGATTGGACGATATACAGAGACCCGGTACGTATCGGCCACTATAGTCATGACACGGTTCTTCCGTGGACGTCCGAGAGGCTGTTCCTGGAGTGGTGCCCTCCTGGACTTGAACGACCAAAGATGTCCCGATCTATTCGATAAAAGAGGCAACCCCGAAGGAGGTGGACTATTATTGATGAACGGAAAGACATGTGGTAATTCATCTCAAGGACGAGATCTGGGGGGATCGTGGCATCCTCGTGATGACGGACTGCATGTGCTCCTGTGTACGAGATCCGTCGGCGATGGTGTCGGCGCAGTAGTTATCTTGTTCCCTAACCAAGGCATGGTAGTGTGGCGCATCAATTTCCCCAGCAAAGGCGGGTATGAATGTAACCCGTTATTTTCGTTATCAGCGAATGGATAAAGGATCGGCTCGACTAGCTGTCCTACATAGAGTCCACTCATACTCCAACACGGACATGAATGGACTCCAAAAAAAAGCTGAAAGGGATCGCGTCGTCTATGATATCAAGTATGTTCTGAAATCCGTGAATTTCAGCAATGCGCTACGGATGCGCGACGAATGGTGAACGACAGACCACCTAGCGGATGAGTAATCACTGAGATAGCCATTCTATTCTGGTTCAACACCCACCGTATCATACTCTCACTGCGGCAACATTGCAAATGTGTCATTCCCGCATTAAAAAACTCGACCGGCACTGATCCCGCCACATAATTAGAATGATGCATGCGAACGAACGAGGTGTGAGCGTTGGACGCACAGATCATGCAAGTATAGGGCGCTATGAATAGGAAAAGGGCATCGGTGCAAGAAGCGGGCTCGGACACCATGTACAAACACACAGGCAAGTGGGCATTGTGACGGAAGCCCGCACGGGCGGGTAGATTTTCGCTGTCATTTCATTGCACCGGGTGAGGCGGCAAACACTTGCCTATGCTGGGTGGAGGGTGGCACGAGACCTATTCAAGTTCGGACGTATCGGGATCTGATTCCGAAGCCATCATCCGACTGCTCAGGCACCGACTGGATCTCGGAGGCATCCGAGATCCGAGTCTAAGACCCTTGTGGGAATTCAGACGAGCCTGTGTGACCTTTCTAAGCGTCATATCAGTAGATATGATTCCTACCAAGTGTCTACCAACAGAGAGTGGCCCTTGAAAAGCAAAGTAAACAAGCATGAACGTGATCCTCGGTGGCGTACGATGATCAATCCGCGCCGTGGTTGTACGGGGGTTGTGGCCTTGGTGTTGCTGCATCAGACAAGGAAATAAACACCTGTTCCTACCACAGAGACGAGCAAAAAGAGGGGTTTGGGATTCACTCGCCGAAATATCGTCTTGGAAAGCAAAAAGCCAACGCTGACTGACAGTTGGCGGCAAGCATGAAACATGATCGAGCCCGGTGGTGCTCGATGATCAACATCTTCGGCGTCCTGGAGGCGCGGGTCCGTGGCGTCATTGATCCTTCGACTCCATACGGTACCGGCGGCCATACCTGGACGGAGTCTCCGCTATGTATTCTGCAATCCATGTTCCTGACAAAGCCACCACCTCAGGTCAAGTGTGCCAGCGATGATGGCTCAGGAACAAGATGTAAAGATTGTGGAATCGTCCTCGATTGGCTAGAAAGGGCGGGGTGGTGGATAATAAATTATCCCCATCCATCATGGGGGCCGAAAAGCTGCACCGAACTCGACCCCCTAGCTTTTCGTTTCGACAGCATGACCACAATGAAGTCATGAGAATACGATGGTCCGAAAGCAACAGAAACGAGTGCATATATATGGACTAAAACAGAGAAGATCATGTTCCGAGTCAGCTCGGATGAAATCGTAAGTTTGCAAAGGAGGGTTCAGGTGATCTGTGAGTCCGGTACCATCCGTTACAGTCGACGGGGAGAATCGGACGTAGTACGAGTGTCATGAATTCCGTATATGATCAACAGGGGAGGATTCCAACGGTCGAATCCTTGTTCAGGATCCGAATCGTCTGGCCGACCTCGACGAACCAGCTGAGTCCCTTGTCGAACGATCGAAAGCCCTTGGCGACTGGAAACTCGAGCCGCCGTATGCGTGAGATGTAGGGTAGCGCCTGCATGTGCAAATGCAAATGTTGTACACTATTGAATGGGGGTATGTGGAATCCCATTCTGAGTACGGAGTGAGTGAGACGTGAGACGAAGCGGAAAAAAAGTACTCACTTGCGGCGTGGGGGAGGTACTTGAAGCTTGTCTAGGATACCGTTTCCTATCTTTTCCATCCGTCTGACTTGGTGTACGTTGAGCAAGAGACATGGAGGGGACTGAGTCTCGTACCCATATCGGCATCTCGACTGGTCAGTTTCCTCACACTGCCTACGAGATAAGAAAGAGACGGAGACACGGCCGAGAAGTGAGACTCACTGATATGTACCTTGGGAATCAACTGAATATGATGCAAACTGGCTGGATAACGGTCACGAAAAGCCAAAAACTCTGCGTCCTAGAAGACGTTCGCACTCGTCCCACGAGCCCGATTAAAAAAGAGAGACACACCTCCCAGACGATATCAAACGCCTCGCGGTCGCTCGAGCTTGCCCTGCAAAAGACACAGTCGTCGTCAGTCATGCGACGCTGCGGTGTCAATTTGACTGCCTCGGCTTGTCTATGGCTTGAAGCCGCGCAGAACGAGGAGTGAAGCAAGAGCCATGCGAAGAGAGGCGCAGACATGTAACGACCACAAAAAAGGCAACGTCGACCTCAACGTCGACCGCCATGTCAACGTCTTCCGAGACCACTCAACCAACCTTGTTTGGCGACGAATCGACCGACGTCGCTTTCGACGTTTCTCTCCATCCAACCAGCGAGTCGGTGGGATGTTCGCACATGACCACTCAACTCGCGGACCCACGCACGGGTGACTCAGTGCGGAACAAGTACAAGACCGTCGTCGCCTGGCATGCGCGTCGACTCCAGGATACCTCTTCATCCGCAAAACGGCGCAAGGTGTGTCATTTCAAGTCGACGCCATACGCGCTCACTGGTAGACAATCCAGGTCGCTGCGCCAACCTGCGATACCTGCAACGCGATCCTCTCGCGCCCATTCGTATGTCTGTCCTGCTCATATGCAGGCTGTTGGCCACGCGGACATGCCACTGGGCACCTCCATGAGACAGGCCATCCTTTTTGTACGTCCATCTCAACCTGATGCTGTCCTAAACCGACACCCATCTAGGCGTCGATACCCGATCCGGCTCGGTCTTTTGTGCTGATTGCGACGATTTCATATACGACACCACCATCGACGCACTCTATCTCTCCACCGTCATCCTCGTCGAGGAACACTTGTCCCGCTTCCAGGGTAAGCAACTCAATAATCTTCTTTCTCGACTCAATCGATCGTCACCAGTGGCGAAAAAGGGCAGAGAACCTTATCAACAATGGACACCCACCGAGAGTGAATCCGCCGCGCTCAAAGAAGCGACCGTCCTGCCGTGCCAAGGCCGTCGCGGTCTCCTCAACCTTGGACAAACCTGCTTCCTCAACGTCATCCTCCAATGCTTTATCCATAACCCATTGTTACGCAATTATTTCCTCGGCGATAGGCATAATACGCGATTGTGCAAGCATACCGACTGTACGTGCTGCGAGATGGACAGTCTGTTTTCAGAAGTACGTCACCGGCGTATCGTGCAGAGGATCTAATCTAATCTAATCCAATCTCGTGCCCTAGGTCTACTCTTCGAACCAAACCCCCTTTGGACCAACCTCCTTCTTGACGACCACCTGGAAAGTCTCTGCCGAAATGTCGGGCTACGCTCAACAAGACGCACACGAGTTCTTTATCACGGCGTTGAACCAGATTCACGGGACGTGCCGCGGGTCGACCAACATCTCGTGCAACTGCGTCATCCATCAGACGTTTGCGGGGCAGCTACAAAGCGACGTGACCTGTGAACGATGTGGGAACACGACGAGCACCGTCGATCCGATGTTGGATGTCAGTTTGGAGTTGAGGGGGAAAGCGGGGGAGACACCCGGAGGGGAGAACACCTTGGCGGGGTGTTTGCGGAGGTGGGTGGGCGTGGCTGGTTTAAAAGAATACGCTCATCGAATTTGCTAGGTTCACCAAGCCAGAAAAGCTCGCTGCGAAAGAGTATAGCTGTAGCAAATGTACCAAGGCGCACGAGGCCGTCAAACGGCTGAGCATCCGCAAATTGCCGCCCGTACTCAGCTTTCAGTTCAAGGTGTGTGCGTGTGTGTGTGAGGGGGTATTGGACACCAGTACTCATGGATGGGTGGGTAGCGATTCGAGCACAAGACTTCGGCGAAAGCGGTCCCGCAAAAGATCGACACCCCGGTCCGGTTTCCGGCATCGCTCAATATGGCGCCGTATACGACGCTCGTGATGAATCAGGCGGGGAACGCCAAAGACGGATACGGGTCGACGTACGTCCCAAAGGGATGATCTGTGACCAACTGACAGTAAACGCATATGCGTGCGGCGTATCAGGTACCCCGGACCAGATGCCATGTACGAATACGACTTGTTTGCGGTGATCAATCACGAGGGGCGGATGGACAATGGGCACTATACGAATTTCGCGCGGTTCCGGGACGAGGTGCGTTCGTATTTTTTTTTCCGCTTTCCTTTGGGGAGGTTCTGACGCGAGGACCCGCAGTGGTACCGTTTTGACGACGACAAGTGAGTGTCTTGATGCATGCGCGGTTGACGCGCTCACGTCCACCACAGGGTGACCCTCTCGAATCTGGGTGCATGTCTCAACTCGAACGCGTACATGTGTTTTTACGTCAAACGCCACCTCGACTACAAGCCGTACATGAAACCGACGTATCGCGTGACACGGGACAATGATATCGTACGCGAGCAGGAGCAAGAAAAGTTGCGGGAGATGGCACGGATGAAGGAGGTGGATGATGCGCTCATGGCGACCATCGCTGGGGATTGAGGGTGGCAACAACGTGCAAGTCACGCGGTGGGTCAGGGTACATTGAAAGAAAGCCGTTCGTCTAAATATGTCTGTGTACTTGTTGGCTCGAGTTCCAGCCTTCAAAGTTGTATATATATAAACTATGCGACAAGCGTGAATGACTAGATGGAAAGGAAGGGAGTGGGGGATGGAAAACGGTGGGTTCAGCGATGAAAAGAAAGGGACACAGAAAGCTTTGTACATATATACCAAACGAGGGCACGGATCATTAAGGTGTCGTATATCACGGAGAGGGGGGGGACAGGGATGGGATGGGGTGTGGAATGGAGGGAAGCGAAGGGATTTAGGGGATGATGTCGTAAAGTTCGCCATCACGTATTCGGATCTCTACTACCTCGACCTCATAGTCTGTCATGGAGGACGTGGTAGAGGACCAAGAGTTGGAGATGAAACCCTTGGAGCCAGGAGGAGAAGTAGATGCAACGTCTAAAGAAATGCTGTCATCAAACGAGTCTATGAAAACAAGAAATAAACGGGCTGACATCGGTCCTTGATATAGGGAGGAACGAAGAGGTCCTGTTTAGAAAGAGTTGAGCGACGTCTCTCAAACTCGGAGCAGAGAGACTGACCTGATTCCACACGAATCCCTGGCTCTTTTGGATGGTCAGGATGGGACGAAGGGTGTGGGTCGGACGACGGTCACGCTTGCGGTGATGAGGCCTCTTGGTCACCTCTGGCTCTGGGTCAACAGCGCGCTGTTTTCCTTTGATGTCCTTTCTGAGCTGAGCAGCGCTCTTCTCGTCGTCGTTGGAGACAGAGGTTGGTGTGTGGGTGTGGCGATCGGTGTCATCGATCTCCATGTTCTGGACGTGGGTGTCGTCCTGTGGGTCAGACGGTGCTACAGGATGGGAATGGGGTGTGTGGTCGAGGGTAGGAGAGGTGTGGTAGTCCTCTCCGTCCTCTGAGCACGCGTCGTCGTCAGACTGGCTGTCCGAGTAGTCTTGGTCGTCGTCGTCGTCGTCGTCGTCGTCATCGTCGTACGGTATCTGTTCATAGCAAGCCCAGGTGGGTGGTGAAGCAGCACGACCGATAGTGCGGCGACGAAAGTATGAGTTGTAAGGGCTGCTCATCGTTTGCGTCGTCGTCGAGTGCAAAGAAACAAGTCACGCCTTTTGTCCTTTTTTGGGTCATTCAAGTGAGTCATGGCCAACTCAAAGTATGGATATGTTCGTACGTTTGAACTCGCAGATCATCTCCTCCCCGACTGCTTCGTGCTCTGTCGTGTAGACGGACATTCGTTTCATCGGTAAGTGTTCAAACAAAATCGAATCGCGACGTCTTTATCCCTCGATCGCAGCTTCTCCGAGGAACATGCATTTACGAAACCAAACGACGAGCGTGCGCTACAACTCATGGACCACGCCGCCAAAGACCTCATGTCCGAGTTCAAAGACATCGTCCTCGCATTCGGCGAATCAGACGAGTTCAGGCAGGTCCATCGTCCACCCTGCCAACCTTTCTCCTCACCCCCACACCACCCAGCTTTCTCCTACGCAAATCCACCCATCTATACAATCGCCGTCACGCAAAAATACTATCCACCCTCACGTCCTACTTTACCTCGTGTTACGTATTCCACTGGCCCAGATACTTTCCAGATACGCCCCTCCGCTATCCACCCTCGTTTGATGGCCGGATCGTCCTGTACCCAAACGAGCGTGTAGTCCGCGACTACTTTGCATGGCGACAAGCCGATAGTACGTTTCATCACACCCGTTCCATCCGATACTGAGCTACGACAGCACACATAAATAACCTCTACAACACCGTATTCTGGGCTCTCGTTCAGCAGGGCGGACAGACGACCACCGAAGCGCACGCCACTCTAAGGGTAACGTCCTCTGCGCGTTTCGTAAACACAGTTTGGCTGACTTGGCTTCTTTCAGGGTACCGTCTCTGCACAAAAGCACGAGATATTGTTCCAGCGGTTCAAGATCAATTACAACGATATCTCGGCCCGGTTTAGAAAAGGAAGCGTCGTCGTTCGTGAAAAGGTAGGATTACATATACACCACTTCCATCTGTACCGAAACCCGTTGTGCCAGGTCGGCGATCTTGCCGAGTCTGTCACAACTGAGACAAACTCGAAGGCAAGTAAAGGCGAAAAGCCAAAGATGATGATAGATGTGTTGCACTGTGACGTGATTGGCGACGAATTTTGGGACGCACGACCGCATTTGCTTGCTAGTTGATGTCCACACGATTCTCTTACAGGAATTTACGATGCCGTTATCCGGTCAGGCTGGCCCCTGTTTGTCAAGTCTTCGTCCATTTTCATAATGAAGGGCAGACCCCGGAGTTTGTGCCTGTGCGTCAGTTTCCAAGTGTTCAGATGGGTATGGAATGTTCGTACACTGCTTGGACCGAATAAGGTAGGTCTTTTGACTCTTGCCTAACAACTCTAGTTGGTGCCTCGATGACTATGATACTAGTAACAAGTTGTAGCGAAAGAAGAGGACTGGTTACCGCATCAATGCAAGGCATCGCAACCCCTGGATCAAATAGGGTAAGCCGCGTAAACCCCTCTATATCATCATCAATACCGCATCACCGCAGCCGCCTTGCGTTCCAGTGTCGTAACTGCAATTTAGTCATCTCTGTGCAAAGTCATGCATCAAAAGGAGGGCAGTTGGGTGTCTTTGCTCTCTTACCATCATGACGAGCGTCCCTTCCGCAACAACATGGGGTTCACCCATTGCTACTAAACATGCACTCTTGATACATGGGTTGACGTCATCCTCGCATACATGGCACCGCGTCGCGACCTCCTTGGCTGCTCAAGGTACGCATCAATCCCTACATGCACGGCGCTTGCGAGCGCTCAACGTCGTCAGGCTACTTCGTCACCGCTCCCAACCTCATTGGGCATGCTTCCAGAGCGTCACCCGACTACCATTTTAGTTCCATCGTCAACGACCTCCTTCCGTACCTCGAGGCAAGAAATTACGACCTCATCATAGGTCATTCCGTGGGTGGATTGACGACGCTACATCTCTTTCCCCACCTTCCCCGGTCATACCCGACAGCGATCGTCCTCGTTGATCCTGCGTTAAAACAGTCTGATGAAGGGCTCGACGCTGTGGAAAGTAGATTCACCAACTCTTGCACCAAATTCACACCAGCAGAAGAATATGGAACCGAGAATCCATCGTGGACGCGTGAAGATTGCATCTATAGGGAACTCGGAACGCGCTTATGTTCCGTCGAGGCTGCACGCAGTCTTCTGAGAGTAAGAGACTCCTGGTAATTGATAGATTTATGCTGATGTTACCTTGTAACAGCAAAATCGACCATGGCACTTTCTTGGTTACTTCAATATGGTATCGGACAGGTGGAAAGTGACGCTCATGGTCGCAGATCCTGCGTTATACAGGATCTGTTCCGTCGAGGACGTTCAACCGTACCCTCACATTCACCCCGTCATGGTGCCTGGCGCGAGCCACTGGATCCAGTATCTGTTCCCTGAAAAGATAGTAGATGAGGCGTTGAAGGCGGTAGCTCGATTAGAAGTAGCTTGATCGCAATCTTTTGTCTAAACTAGCCTCTTAAGTAGTTCTCGGTAGGGTAATTCCCCTCGAGAAGTCACCTAGATATGTCTTAGTTGTTACATGAATGTTTGGTTTAAATAGTGCGTTCCCACGTTTGCGACGTTTGCGAGATCGGAACGACCCCGTTTTTTGGGGGGACGAGTACTTTCCCGCCGCGTTTCCGAACCCAGTTATACGATTCCATTGATATTTTCCAAGCGGTCGAACTTAGTACACTGGCAGCCCCGCTACTTTTAGGTTCGCAGTGCGACGAGAAAAGAAAAAAAAAGTTGCAGCGCATAATCAAATTCCCTGGTTCGGTCTACTCGTTAATTGCCATTGTTAACCCCGTATCTGTCAAGTCTTTCATCGCGGAAGCAATTTGTCACCTTCCCTATCTTTGTCTCCATGATACGGAAGAATCTGTGCATTTTGGTTTTGCCGATGGCATGATGCCGCTCCTCGATCCCGATCATCGGTCTTGGTTTACAAAACTTTGCTTTCAAGTCGATATTGAGATCGGAAATGACGAGCGCCCAGGGAAGATGCGACACGGCGCCATGTATATATATGGGATAAAGTTGATCCATGGATCAAGCGACGTTTGGAATCTTGATGGAGGTGGGTGAACCCCGTGCAACGCTGTAGTGAAGGGTGTGTTACGAAACTCGCGGCGAAATAGAACGATATGGCAGTGTGCCTCTTCCGCCGCGATCATTCCGGGGAGAAAAAACTTTACGGCTACTCGAAACCGGGGGTGGCTGCCAGTCAAATGGAGTGCTCGGTGCTGGCGACTGTATGCAGTGTGACCCAATGGCGCTCGGATCCACGTCATGAAACAAAACATTTGACACCGCGAAAGATGAAGGCAAATTTCAAGCCACTGCTAGATGGCATGCGTAGATGTTCATATCTCGGCTAAAGTTGGTCAACTTGAGACGTTTCTGTTGCTATTGCGCCAGGGAGGTTCGTGCAAGATCTCTATCGTATCGTGTCCGAGTTGAATAAACGCAAGAAAGATTAGGACAGGATTAGAGGCAAACGTGACAAGGAAGACGCGACGCGATGTCAAGTATGCGAGTCAATAATGCAAGGACTATGTTGAACTATGAATCAGAAGTGCGTGCTTGGTGGAAGTAGATGAACCCCACGTTGGAAGGCTGGTCATGATGGGTTGGGGTGGAAATAACGCGCTAATTTCGGCGAGGGTATTCAAGTTGTACTCTGTGGTTGCTCACCAAGACGGCGAGCTGTTTTCCTGGCTGAGACTGCAAAACATTGAAGACAGAGTCAAAGGGGTCGGAAAATGCTGTGCTAAATCCTGAATCGCCGTCTTCCAACACAAATTTGGGAAGCGTCGCGAGTCCCTCCACGATTTCACAAGCACCCACTGTCGACGGATATGACTATCATGCCAGATTAACTCACCCACAGGTACCTACACATCGTTTCTGCTTGACGAATGTTAACATGAGACGGTTGGTAGGTGCATCGATAGTTGCGTGGCAGCCGCGTCATGATATTCGTAAACGTCTGGGAGACACTGCCTCCCAACATCTGGCGTGCTCCTGTACATAACCGAGTCGTGCACAGTGCACACCAGAAAAGAAAACCCCGATATGATCCATAATGGGTGAAGTGCTTCGGTGGAGAATTGCTTCATTGGGTAAGAGGAACTTCTCAAACGACATCGCCACAGAAAATTACCCAGAGAGGTATCTTTTCAAATTCACACGGCGCTTGTGATCAAGCGCCCTCAGCTAGAGGGAGCTGACATGTGCCTTTCGCACGAGGGTTCGTGTTCAGAGGCAATCAAGGCAATCAGCTCGTACAGCATCTCTGTACTTTTAGCTTTCTTGGGTAATTTTGAAGAGTGACGTGCAGCAGCATGTCACAGTGCCTAGACGAGCTTAAAAGGCGCGACCACCCACCAAAAAGCAGCAGGGAGTCCCCAACAAACTTCCAACTCGCTGCATGCTTCTCCCCTCCACTCAACTGGCGTCTTTATTCGCGCCTTTCCCTAATGACTCAGGTAGGGCTAACTCTTAGGACGCTACCGGTTCACATTTACTTACCAAGTTTGTCTTTTTTATCTTATCGTGTACCATCAACGGGTGCCACCTATTCGGGACATATCCATTCGACATGCCATCTCAACCCGTGTTCATATATTTGGCTTTGTGGGTCCGCAATTATTTTTCGAACGATGGAACTATCAAGGCTTCACAGCTGGTGGCACTCCCACCAATTTCTTCGGGTCTGGCGCTCCCCCCTCCTTTAATTATCAAACACACCATCCGGAAACGGCGCTCAGTATCCCGCGCTCACACATTTCGGACGGCAAGGGTGGTATTGTTACCCTCTCCACCTTCGCCGGAGGCGGCCAACATCCATCAGGGCTCGTGAACGTGGGACGGTCGACCCCTCCACCATCGCATCAAGGAAGTTATCGTGACGTTGTTGTGGATAATACAGAACAATTCGACGATTCTCCATATATGCCACCGAGGGTGGAGCCACCAGTGACCTACCCCGTGCTGGATTCGCGAGGCATGTATGACGATGTTAGCTTCTTTTGTTTTTATTTTCGATTTCAGCCCCGAGCTTATCCGCGCCCCGCTTCTGCAGCAATATATGTACCGGGGTGATGCCAATCCGTTGCACTTGCACCACAACCTTAACTGGCCCACTTCCACCTCTTCAGCCTCGAGCCAACAGTTTCTCCACGACTATGTTGTGCCCCAGTACTCCCATACACCACGACCGCCACGTACCACCTCGCGTCCACAATATCCCCGCCACGGACAACACGTCGCTATTGATTTAGGATATGTTCGCTATGGCGAACAACTTTCGAATACCAGTAGATCCCACTGGCACCACCGTGCCTCTCCTCAAAGTTCTTCAATGGATGGTTTCTTCCTGCCCGAGTTTTACAACGATACCAATGCACATGGCACCGCTGCATCTCAAATCTATCAGCCCTCGACGTCTTCCCACACATCTCCTTTGTCTTCGTCGATATCTGTGCCGGATCGTCCCCCAAATGTTTCCACGTTTTTCGTATCGTCTCCACATGCCACCGACAGCACGCGCCCTCTTGTTGACGATGCTGGCCCTTACTTGTGTAAGCAACTAGGACTCTCGGCCGACGAGAGCGTTGGCCTGCATTCACTGCCCGACCCCTCCCCGGGAGAAAAGCCATCGACTTATTTACCGATGCTCGTAAAGCTGGCTATCTACGGCAGCCCTAACCGACAATTAACACTGCAGGAGATATTCTCCGAGCTTGAAAATAGGTTCCAATGGTTTCGGGACCATAAGCACGACAAGGCGTGGAAGGTAAGAAGTTTTTATCTCGAGTTGCACGTTTCTGTTCGACTGAACGTTATTGTTGCGGAATGGACAGAATTCGATTCGACATAACCTGTCGTTGAATAAAGTCTTTCGGAGCGTCCCTCGACCAATTACGGAGCCTGGAAAGGGAAATTATTGGACATTAGACGTTTCTGGAGGGGAGGGCAACAAACGCCCTAGGAAGCGCCGACCTAAGAATAAGGTAATTGTGGTTCTGCATGGCTGGCATCGAGCTTGTCGTTAATACGCTCTCCCCCGTCCTCGCAGTCATCATCTTGTCACTGAGCAATTTGCTGCTCGTCACTACCATTCTCCACCACAGAAAGAAACTCTACCGCCTCTCGGAATGCGGGACGCGACGCCTACTCTCGTTCTCGTATGGCACTCGTATCGAACTTGATTAGCAATGAAGTGGCGGTCAGGGTAGGCGAATATTATAGTATATTTGGTGGATATAACAAACCTGCACAATCCATGTAGCATACCCATTTTTCGTGCAATCAGGAAGGGTCAGCATAGAACGATATCGGACAAGTGGAAGGTAACCCTCATGGTCTCAGATCCTGCGCTCTATTCACTCGTACCCTCACATACGACCTCAGGCTATCATGGTGCCAAGCGCGGGGCACTGGATATAGTATGAATCCATTGAACAGATAGTAGATAGGGCATGGAAGACGGAGCTCGATTGGAAGTAGTCCACCTGGCATCAATATCGGGGGATAATACTGGTTGATCATTGTGTTGTTTGATATATATAAACGGTTCTTTCCCACGTTTACATGTTCGGAATCTGATCCCAAGAGGGAAGATTAGTATCTCCGAACCGTATTCTGTAGATATCAATTCGTGTTGAGATTGTATTGTCTGTTTCGTTATCTTAACCAGCCAGGCGACCTGAGATACATTATTTAATGGACAAAAGATACAACGTTTTCGGTGATCGATCGGTGCATTGCTCAGCAATCGGAGGCATGGATGATATCATCACCCGGCCGATCGACGGAAGCATGCCACCCAAGGTGACAAGAAGTTGACAGAACGGATCGAATGTCCATATGAGGGTCAGAGTCCTTCTGATTGATGCAGTGCCTCACGATCTGGAAAACGAAAACCCTTCTCAAAGATGACGTTTGCAATGTCAGAACAACTCAGTCAACTCTTGGAAGGTCTAGCAATGTTTGGGGAGACGATTACGTTCTCGCCACCTCCGAAACAAGTAGCACATTCCATTGACTGGAATTCAAGAGTTGGCGCCGACTCAAAAGTTGAATAAACCGATCCGCCTGAAGGTGCATTTGCCCAGATAAAATCAGTCAGGGGAGAGCGGAACACCACAACTCATATGTAGATTTCTGGTGGGTATAGGATCGGACTTCGGAACACAAAGGTTCAGAAAGTTTGTCAGTGAGCACCCCAGGAACGTGACTGAACTTGCTAGTTGTAGGTCGATCTTATGTGCTGGGCACATAATTAGCCTGTCACGGTCCCGGGTACTGGACATGAGATCCGCTGCGACGATCGTCAATATTTGCACGGAATGGAGAATTGGCTGTGGGAAAGCACTGTTTACATATTGGTCCGATCTCGGCGAAAAATCTAGGAGAATTGCTCTACTAAGTATATAAGGACGAAGACTAGTTGGACAAAGCTTACGATCAAACTACTTCCAATCCTGCCACCGTCCTCAACGCCTCATCCACTATCGTTCCAGGGAACTCATACTGGATCCAGTGCCCCGCGCCTGGCACCATGACGGATCGAATGTGAGGGTACGGATGAATATCTTCGACGCAACAGATCTTGTACAATGCAGGATCTGCAACCATGACGGTCATCTTCCACTTCTCCGATACCATACTGAAATAATCGAGAAAGTGCCATGGTCGATTGTGCTGTAGGGATCGTGTTAGCATAGATCTATCAACCATTTGGCAGTTGGTGGTAG
Organism: Hemileccinum rubropunctum; assembly: GCA_038089535.1. Lineage (NCBI taxonomy): Eukaryota > Fungi > Basidiomycota > Agaricomycetes > Boletales > Boletaceae > Hemileccinum > Hemileccinum rubropunctum. The sequence goes on along the minus strand of JBBPLC010000298.1, from coordinate 5,606 downwards.
TCCCTTACCCTCAAAATGCCGCGTACGGCTTCCACGGAACATAAGCGAGTTCCAAGTTCCCTATAGATACAATCTTCGCGTGTGAAGAGAGGATTCTCAGTTCCGTGTTCTTCTGCTGGTTTAACATTGATGCAGGAGTCAGCGAATATGCCCTCCACGAAGTTGAGCCCCTCTGGTGCGTGTTGTAAAGGAGGATCGACAAGGACAATCGTTGTCGGATGTGATCGGGGAAGATGCGGAACGAGATGCAGTGCCGTTAATGCACCCACAGAGTGACCTATGACTAGGTCGTAATTCCTTGCCTCGAGGTACGGACGGAGGTCGTTGACGATGGAACTAAAATGGTAGTCGGGTGACACTCTGGATACATGGCCGGCGAGGTTAGGAGCGGTGACGAAGTAGCCTGACGACGTTGAGTACCCATAAGTGTCGTACATATGAGGACTGATTCGTACCTTGAACAGCCAAAGAGGTCGCGACACGGTGCCATGTATGCGAGGATGATGTCAATCCGTGGATCAAGAGTGCATGTTTGGAGGCAGTGGGCGAACCCCATGTTGTTGCAGAAGGGACGCTGGTCATGGTGGTGAAGAGGAATTTAGATGGCTCACCTATTTTATCCTGGATCACATTGATAAGTAACTCATCAGAGTCGTGACCGCGAGAGTGCGTAACAACTCAGTCCTTCTTTTGTTGCAGTAGTTGCACTTCTGATCCGCTGTTTCACCGCATGGGTGTTTAATGATTACTCAAGAGCCATCTAGTCGCGGTACTCAAAGCCTGAGATGGTCACATACCTTGAGAGCTTGTGCTGATCCGATGTACCGCCGCACAGCAAAACCGACCATGTAAGGTACTTCTTCGATTACTGTAATTCCTGTCGGAGAAATGGTGAAGTATCAACGATGACCACCAATCAAATGAAGTCCCAACTACAATTTCACAGAGAGAGGCTAGTTGAGTTTCAGGATTGTATATTGAAACAGAAATGGGGGATTTGAAGGCCACAACAAGGCTTGTGACAATTGTATCATCCCACGCAGCAGGGCCACGCTGAAACGAAGCAATTATCTCCACGCCAGTCACCAAGATCACCTTTGCGCTGCACCTGCCGGATCTCTGTAGCGAAAAGCTTACGGGTCTCGTGCTGAACCGCTGAACCGCGTTCGGCTTTGCGACTGAGTACGTCCGCGCGCTGTCCTCTTCTCCACAAGGACTATTTTTTCTAACGTTGCGGTATTTTATGATCAAAACAGACGCCCCTGACCCTGAATAGGCCTGTGTAGCGCGTAGGAAACTGACCGTTGAGGAGGCACCTTTCTGACCGGTCAACTTGAAGGATCCCATTCCCATCCTCGGCTTGTCCTTCATGTCTCCATGCTGGCCATGTGCGAACATCACCCTATCACACGCTCTGCACGGTCGCTTCGACGGCGCCATCATTAGCATTTCATACGGATATTTCATAGAATGAATAATATGAACGCAGCATCCTGGACGCAGCAATCACATATATAAAGACCTGACTTGACGCAGTCGCCACGCATCAGGTACTAGTACCGGCACCGCGTGTTTCCAACTCTACCAATTCTATTTCTTCGCCCTGTTCCAAACCACCAGCATCGTCCTGCCCAGCATCCGTGAACAGAAATGTGCCCCCTTCATCACGATTACTATCCATCGATGAGAAACCAAATGACGTGGAAATTTCGCCTTCATTTCCACTTGGAACACGTGCATAAAGTTCTCGCAAAGTCAAGACGAAGCGGGGCGTGAGTGTAAATATGGGCACATATTGCAGCACCGTGCTCAGTACTTCCCACCATCCCGAGTCGTTGTCGTGGATAATATAGGCCAGCAGATCCACGTAGGCCAGCAGACCCATGACTGCATATAATAGGATACTGACCATAGCAACTCGCCATCAGTTTAGTGGCACAGCAGAGGATAAGCGGTAGACATACGCGACAAAGTAGAACACGCCATCCCTCGTGAGAAGCTTGATGTAATGGCCCAGCTCGAATCGCTTTCTTGCCCTGTATATTTGAAGCGACTTCCTGACAAAGTGCACGGCAACAAGCAGACACATTAATCCGCCAAAAAGGACTTGGAAGATGTATGTAATGCTTTCGGCCCAAGTTATTAGTAAGGAAAAGCCTTGAAGGGTGCAAAATGACAACTTGAAGCCCGGTGCTTCAACTTGGGAGACGATCATGACTAAACGGTGGTGAGAGTTGTGGATAGCCAGTGATATGATGCATATGAATATGTCACATACCTGTGGACTGCGTGGCTACGACCATGACACACATGACGAGAAATAGGGTGACTTCGATGGCGTAGAGCACTAAAAGGGTGCGGAGGATGAAGCCGGATTTCTTGCACAATATCCAGACGCGCAGGATCATTGCCACTGTCTCTACCAATGTAATTCATCTTCGCTGGAAATAAATTAAATCTCACAATCTGCAGCACCGATAAAGATGGCAGAACTCCAGTGGGAAAACATAAAAAGGATTTCGCCTTAAAAATTGACCTTCAGTAAGTGGAAAACTAGAATTTGACGAATATGCTTACAACTATTGAAATACCATCAGTCGCCCAGAAATGATATTGGTCAACAGAAGATGAAGCATGAACACATACGCCTACCAGCGGTTAGAATTTTCAGTATTCACATTGATCATGAACAGTATATGAATCACCTTTGCAGGACCAGGTAGGAAAGAACTCCCCACTTGGACCGAGCTGGATCAGTTCACCAACGCAGAATTTAGAGGTTCAAACACACCGAGGGGAGAAAATCTGATGAACCAATCAGTGTAAGTTAATGTGTTTCATAAACCACATAGGCATACATGACAAATAATAGTCCGGAATAACGAGCCTGGGGATCAAAAGCGGTTATATCAACACAGCATCATGGAGACGGCGAGGAAATAAACCATAACATATAATGTAGACAACCACGTCCACGGTTTGTTCTGCAGCCATCTGAATATACGGTTGGTTAGAGAAAGGTGGCCACTCACCCAAACGTATTCAACCTGGATAGATCATCAGCTAGGCAAATTCCTATGTATCGTGTCTATGAACATGGTGACATACCTCATGCGAGAATGTAAGGGCTGACAATGTCCAGGTTCACTATACGCAGAGAAACGCATACCGGTGAAATTACTTACTGTAATCGTATATGACAGCAGTGATGATCGCAACTAAGGACAGTGAGATCAACCGAGGCAAAGTATATTGGTAAAAAAACATACGAGCCGTATAGTGACGCAGTTGAATATTCGTGACTTCTTGTTGCAGAGCGGAAACAGTAAACTTGAGATACAATGTGTGTTGAAACATTGAAACTGGCAAAGAACGACAAGACGGTACAACTTAGCAGATGAGCTGGCTTTTCTAGTCGATGTATTTGAAATAGGGGTCATCCTGTGGCAATGTGATATAGGCACCGGAAGAATTTAATGTGACATTACTTACGAGGCTATGGGGAAGACGTCAAGGAGCCATTGACAGCTACAGTGCATTAACGGAGCTGTGCGGAACATACCAGAGATCATGACATTTTCATGCTATTTATAGTACTTGGTGACGAACATAAGAAAATTTTTTCTCTTCAGCTTGAAGTTTTCTCCCATGAACAAATGTAAAAGGCGAAATGTTGACCAAGCTGACGTCACCCAAAGTGGCTCAGTGATTGGGCAACTTTGAGGCAACTTTGGGCGACGTGAGTGGGAGATGTATTTCAGCTTTCCGGAGTTACAGTTAGTCTTTACATTTGCTCATGGGCTAACCTTCATTCATGAAAGATAAAAAAAATTTCTACGTTCGCCAGGACCATCACTATATCAAGTTTGACAGCCATATGAGCTGTACCGAAACTTAAGTATGCACAGCGATGGTGGGAATGATAGGAACAACGATGAGAGCGACAACAGGGTGACTTGGATGGCGGGAATGCACTGGTAGGGATCATTAGTAGATAACGTAAAGATATCGGCAATCAGTACTTGCACAGATGATAAAACTTGAAGTAGCTTCTATGAACGACCACTCGCGATTACTGATGACCCACACCTCGCTTAACGGTAGTCCTTGGAATTTATGCATTCATCCAGCTTCTGAATCTTAGGATAAACGGATGAAAGGCGACTGGCGAGGTGGCGAGTCCAAATTGTGCCCAGCGGCATACATCATTTCGGCCGATATTGATACAAACCTGGCACGAACTTTCTTTCAAAAAAAACATTGAGTGGACTGTCTTCGAGCGGAGCTAGCCCTGATTTATCAGATAAAAACCCAATAAAAATAAAAAGGAGTCCGCCAAGCACCATGTACGCACGCCTCGCCCGCTAACCTCGTGTCATCATATGAAAGCCTGTTACGGGCAACGAAAGAAAAGCTCCCATGTGTCGATACGCCATCACATACAATCTCTGTGGCAATGGATCCCCGACGATGCCTTTGACGCGCATGCATGTTATGCGAGGGTACGTCGCTTCGTGTCAAGGGGACAAGTCAAAAATTGCAATCACGGTGCTGGTAGACACATTGATGTTGTACATGACCTTGTTGGGACCACGTGCGATGTCAAACGCGATGATGTGGGAACCGTCGCAATAGTGTTGGAAGTAGGGGTATTGTCGGACATCGCGGAAAGGATGGGATGGGGATTGGAACCTCGACCAGTCGTATACTCTATTCTTTTTTTTTATCTCCATCTCTTATCTTCAGTGCCCATAAGCTTTTCGCCAGTCGCGTGAGATGTCGACCATTGTGTAACTGGGGGCCCAAGCGTTATCGTACGAAGCGATAAGGTGTGAAACAGGAAATGCACTCAGCGTTTGGGAGACAACGTATCTTGCGCGAGTTGCCTAACGAGAGATACTTGGGGCTAGGAACGACAATGTCCAATGTGATAAAAGTGTTCATCGATGTCGGTGCGTCAGTGTGGGTCTAGGTGTATCTGGGCGGAAGCGGTCCTGGTTGGTATCGAGATCGTGCATTTGAAGGTAGCTGGGTCGAACATGAATGGCGTCTTTTAACCATCCGTCCTTCTTTTCCTAGCGCTCCCCCGCGCCTTGGGCCGTTTGGCTGTAATTCCAGTCTCGTCGGCTGCCGGGATAGATTGCGAACTACTAGTAATTGAGCGAATGCGCCTGTCACAAGAGAAAGTGCCTCCACGAACCCAACAAAGACTATTGTTCATTGTCCAACCAGCCTAGCTTACGGCGAGGGTGACCTTGAAGCATTGGAACCGGAGGCATCTAAGAGGTAGATAGTCATTTTGAGAGTCGTAGTGGAGAGATGCGGGCCGGTCGGCGAAACTGAGTTACCGAGATGATCCAACCGACACGTAATCCGAGAATTCAGACCGCAGTCGCGATTTACTCAGCCCATTTAGCCAACGATCCGACGATGATCGGGGAGAAGGACCATGTCTGTGCTCTCGTTGCAGCGTTAGTCGTCCTTGTCCTCTCACCATCATGACCAGCGTTCCTTCCGCAACAACTTGGGGTTCCCCTACTGCCACCAAAAACGCACTTTTGATACATGGATTATCATCTTCCTCGCATACATGGCACCGTGTCGCG
>JBBPLC010000297.1:0-31548 GCA_038089535.1 Hemileccinum rubropunctum | reverse complement strand
TCCTTTCACTTGTCCATCACTCTCTAAGTCACCCGTCCTACTTCTGAGTGGACGCTCGTCGTTCTACCTTCATCTCCGGTCGCTCTTCTTTGCGACTCGTCCCCACCGCTCTTCTTTGCGATTGTCTCGTCGATAAGGGTCTCCCTTGATCAATTATCCTTCCTCCACCTCAGGAAGCCCCTGTGGAAGTCTCCAGTCGTTAACCACACGATTCGTCCTTGTTCCCGATCGCCTCCCTCGCGATTTGTCCCGTTGATAAGCAAACCCCTTAGTCGACAACCCTTGTCTCCCAGGTCTACGATCGTTCCTACCTGGACTGACCGTAACAAGAAGTCCATGTGGGAAAGAAGAAGCGTCCTCATGGGAAAGGAGATGGAAATGAAAGACATGAGGCATGATATCATGATGACATCATGGGCTAGGCCCCAGGTCATGTGAGAGGTCTCATGGTCATGTGCACTAGTCACATGGCTTAGAAAGTGAAAAGAAAATGTTAAGTCTGAAGGGTGAAGAAGGGTTGAAAATGTAGTGTATAGGTCCTGAACTATAACACCAGGTGCAATCCACCTCATCTCATCCCTTTCAGTGGATGAGGTATTGTAACTTCCTGTGATGAAGCCATGACTGAATGATGTGATAAACTTTGTACTCTTCGTGATGATCTTCTGTCATAGTAATTTGATCTGGTTTAAATATGGGTTGTCTGCCCAGCAGGGCTTTATAGTGTTTAATGTGGGAGATGTTAATGGTGGGATGAATAGATACGGAAGATAGAAGGATGAGTGTGACAGCATTAGGAAGAATGGTGGAAATATGATAAGGGCCAATGAATTTTTGCGTAAGTTTACACATGGGGTAAGGGAGTGAGAGATGCTCGGTAGAGAGCCAGACGAGGTTGCCAATAGAATAGTCAGGGGCAGAAGATTGCTTGGATGTTTGTGTATGTGACATCTGATCATGGGTTTTCTGGAGTGTAGAAGTGATCTTCTCATATGAATGACCAATAGGTTTACTGAATGACCCTCTAGGAGTCATAGTGGAGGTTGTGGGCTCTGTTCCCATGTACAGAGAGTAGTTTCGTGTGACGGAAAAGGGGGTGGTACCTGTGGTGGTAGTGAGGGTGTTATTATGTGCAAATTGTGCCATTTTCAGCCATGAGGCCCAGATCTCCTGCTTTTTAGTGATGTAAGCACAGAGATATGTGATAACTTCTCTGTTGACCCATTCCATCTGGCCATTTATCTGGGGATGATATGCCATTGAGAGTTTTTGCTGAATCTCAAGGACTTTGCAAAGTCCCTTGGTAAACTCTGAGATGAATTGAGGTCCTCTATTGGAAGAATAGTGTTAGAGAGTCCGTGGAGGCACCATACATGATCTCTAAATAAAATGGCTACATCTGAGGAAGAAGTTGTATTTAAGCATGGGAAAAGAACAATTTCTTTAGAAAAATGATCAATGACTACCCCTATGGAATCAAAGCTGTTGAAAGGGGGTAGTCTTGTGACAAAATCAAAAGAAATATCTTCCCATGAATGGGAAGAGACAGGAAGAGGCATAAGTTTTCCTGCCAGTGGCTTTGATGAACCCTTCATGAGAGAGCACACCTGGCAGTGATCTATGTAAGAAGTGATGTCCTTGGCTGCGCCAGGCCACCAATAAAAGTGTTTAATGGATGAAATAGTGCGGTTGTGGCCAGGGTGACCAGCGACTGGAGAATTGTGATATAGCAAGATCAACTTGGTGCAAAGGGAAGTGGCATAAAAATGATGCCATTCAAATTTCTAAAAAGACATTCTGAAGAGTAGTATTTGTATTCGTTGATAGCATCAATGTCCATTTTGGCAGATTCTAAAGATAATTTAGTCTTGAAGTTTGGAGAGAGAGATGTGAAAGAGATAGCTTTGATTCCAGTGGAACCAAAGCCTTTGTCATTGCATTATGACTTGTCTAAAGTCTTTTCTTCTTTGAGTGTCAGGTTTTCTATTTTCTCAATAATTAGTTGTGCAATACGGTCAAATTTCAAAATATGAAAAGGGAAATCAGAGTGATTGAACAGAATTACACCTATTTCTCCCCTATAATCAGTGTCAATGACTCCAGCCATGACATCAATTTTATGCTTGAGAGCAAGGCCTGAATGAGGTACAATTCTGCCATAGGTACCAGATGGGAGTTGGATCTTGACACAGGTGGGAATGAGACATTGGTCATGGGCAGGGATGTCAAGATCAACGGACGTGTACAGGTCAAAGCCTGTAGTGTCAGGAGAGCCCTTCAAGGGTAAGTGCATGTCTGTAAAAGTCAATTCAACCGGGATAGATAGAGAAGAAGAACAGAGAACAGTGGAGGGGAAGACTGTGATGTTCTCATTTAGTTTATCAACAGTGTTGCCATGATCTGGGTGATAAGAAAGAGCATCGGCATATCCATTCATGGTGCCAGGCTTGTAAATGAGTATATAGTTAAATTCCTGTAGCAGCTCATGCCAGTGGGCTTGATGGCCCAAGAGTGTTTGCAGTTTTTTCCAATATTCGAGATTCTTGTGGTCTGTCCAAATCTTGAAGTTAGCTTTTCCAATAAGATAATGATGCCACTCTTCGAGAGCATGAATGATGGCAAGCAACTCCTTGTTGTAGACTGGGTAGTTGTATTCAACAGAAGAAAAAGAATGAGAGAGAAAAGTGCAAGAGTGCCAAGAGCCATCCTCCCCTAGGCCCAATAATACCGCACTGGTGGTGATATCACTCATGTCTGTTTTAACATGCATGTCCTTTGATGAGTCAGGGAAAGCAAGGAGAGGGGCTGTTGTAAATTGTTTTTGAGCTTGTCAAACATGTTTTGTTGTGCCTCCCCCCAAGTGTAAGGCACATTTTTCTTGGTTAGGTCATTGAGGGGGCAAGCAATCTGTCTAAAACCATTAATAAAATGATGGTAATAATTACACAAGCCAAGGAAGGATTGAAGCTACTTGAGCTTTGTAGGAGTAGGCCAGTCAAGTATTGCGTCGACCTTGTTGTTTTGCATTCTGACACTGTTGGCTAAAATGGTCATGCCTAAAAAATCAACTTTTTGGGCATTAAATACACATTTTTTGGGTTTTGCGTAAAGGTCATTTTTGCATAGCCTGTGCAATACTTCCTTTATGACCTTGGAATGTTCTTCATTGGATTTATTTTTTGTGAAAATGCACATGTTATTGAGGTAAACAATCATGGTAGCATACATGTCATTGAAAATATCATTCATCATCTGTTGGAATGTTAGGGGAGAGTTAGTCATTCCAAAGTATATGACAACTGGTTGTAGGCCCCCAGGGGCATTACAAACACTGCTTTCCACTTGTTGCCCTTCTTGATCTGGACATTGTTATATCTCCATTGGAGATCAAGGCAGGTAAACTTGTCTGCACCCTTCAGGCAATTGACAAGTGCAGAAATGAGAGAAAGAGGATAGGAGTTTTTAACTGTACCCTCATTTAAATACCTGTAGTCCATGACCAAACATTTTTCGCTGGTCTTTTTTAGAATAACAAATATGGGAGCAGTTTGCGGTAACTTGGATGGGTAGATATAGCCCTTTTTTTGCTCCAATGTGATGAAGTTCCTGACTTCTTCTAATTCAGCATCTGACAGAGGAATTACCCAACCTTTTCTTGGAATGAAGTCTGGTTTAAGGTTGATGGCATGGTCCCATGGCTTGTGTATAGGCATGCATTTGGATTCTTCTTTGCTGAAAATGTCTAAGAATTTGTGATATTGTGAAGGTACTTTGTCCACAAGACCTTCTTTGATGGAATGAACAACAGGATTCCAGATCTGGTTGATGAGGCCAGCTGTGTTGATAGTAATGCAGTTGTGAGTGCAGCAGCAGAACTTGATCTCTTTGTCTACCCAGTCAATGAGTGGGTTATGGCATTGAAACCAATCATAACCTAAATATATACAATGAGTGCCCAAATTGGTTACCAAGGCATCAACTCCTTCAGAGTGGCCCTGGTAGGAGAAAACAATGGAAACATAATCTGTAATTGTACCATGGGACAAAGAAGTCCCATCAGTGTTAGTGATAGACTGTGGAGATGTTAATTTTTTGGTGGGAATACCAAGAGACATTACCCATTTTTTGTCCACAAACATCTGGACTGTGCCAGAGTCAAGGAGTGCTTTTTCTGTTGTTTTTTGCCATTTGTTATCTTTCTGGAAATAAATGTCAGTATCAATGTCAAACTCCCCTCTAGGAGAAGTATTCCTGAGGATAAGGTTAGGGTTAGGGGAGTGTTTTGTGAAAAAAGAAAATTTGTCTGTAAGTGGAGAATTAAGCATGCTATTTTTATTCTCCGGTACCATGCTCCGAAGAGATGCTCCTTTGAAGGTGGTATCATAACTAGAATGTGTACAAGTGTTCAGTAAGTCAATGTCACCTAACAGACTGTCCATTCCCCCAAGTACAGAGAAGCAATTTGAAAAAGAAGAAGAAAGAGATGACTGAGGAGAAATAGAATGAGGTGAAGAAAAATGGTCCTTTGCTAAGTAGGTACCTCCTAGATCTACTCAGCTTTGCCTTTTCCCTTGAGTTCCTCTGCAGTGAGCTGGTGTGCTCGAGACTCAAACATGTCGAGATAATAGGCTTGTGCCTCTTCAGTCATCCATGGGGAATCTCCAGAACCTTGGGCGGCCTCAGGGACCATGGTGATAGATATTGTCAGGGCAAGAGGAATCTCATGGAGAGGGACAGGGCATGGCAGGGTGTAGCAGGTTTGACCAGTGACTGGGTCATCCTCTTGGTTTGTGTGGCTCCTTGCAAGCATGGGAGAGATGACCCAGCTTACCACAATTGTAGCATATGTGAGTTTCTTGTTGAGGCTGGACTGCACATGTGTCCATCAGGGCGCCCTGGCCTGGCTGAGTTCCGACTTCAGTGAATCGGGGCTCAAATACCTTCCATAACTGTTTGCTATGTTCCAGTCACATCTTTTTGAACATCTTCCCCATCTTGATAGCCACTTATTGCCACTTGGGGAGTGAGTTGGCAAGAGCAGGGGTGCAAACTGATAATTGGAAGTAAATATTATAGTCCAGATGCTCACAATAGAGCTGGAGGACATTATTGTTGTGAACAGAGAGGTCAACATCTTGTCACAACAGTTTGAACTGTTGCATGAATACCTCTACCAGCATTGACTCTTGTTTGAGGTTGGTCAGTCAGATATAACTTTCTTCCTTTAATATGTCAATCCTAAAGTGACCTTCCACTTCCTTTTTCAGTTCCTTCCATGATGGCCATTCGAGGGTAGAGTGTTTCTTCTGGTATTTCTCTAGTGTGATATGGGAGAATGAGTCAGCTTTGCTAACCATCTGGAGGAGGATGGCAGCAGTTTGTTGTCTTTCATCCAAGCCACCTTGGCATTGGACTCATGTAGCTATCTTCACCTGCCAGGGGTGAAATGTTGATTAGTTGCTATCCCATATACTGGGATCGGTGATAAGATGGGTTGGTAGGGAGGAGAAATGTGAGGGAGCAGTGGTGGCAGTGTCAGCAAGTTGCTGGGCTAGTCATTGCGAGGGTTCTGAGTGTACTTTTTGCGCTGCCTGCACGCATGAGCTAGAGCAGGAGGGTGAGAGGGTGAGAGGGTGCAGATAAGCAAAGGAGTGGGAGTCAGTGTATGAATATGGGCAAGTTCAGGTGGGGGTGAAGCATTGTTGGGGTCTGGACCTTCGGCTTCCTGAACTTCGTCGAGGTAGTGGGTAAAGTTGAGTGTGAGAATGTGAGTGTGTTCTGGCACTAGAACTTGCTCAGGGACAATGATATGAGTTGCGGCATAAAAGTTGAGTGTGTCTTGCTGCTGTTGCAAGTGGAGATTGTCTGTGGCAGTGCAAGAGCACATAAAATGAAGACAAGGAGGATATGACAAGATTGGCCTCATGGTAGTCCTATTCAAGTGAAACAGAGTGAACAGAAAAGAACTAAAACTCAGGAGATGTCACCCTAATCTAGGATGACAGTGACTTCAGCAACCATGTGTACTTGGTGGTGGTGGGTATCTAGCCAAATGTGGACTAGAATATATCAGTCGGCGATGATGAAGTTTACAGTGCTGAGATAGAGCATAAAACATTTTAACAATGATGAGCATCCAGTAATAAGGACAAAGATGATAATGACAGAGTAGGATTGGAAGAGTGAACAAAGAGTAGTACTTGAAGTGAATACAGCCCCAAAGAGGAGAGAAATTCAAGTAAATAGGACTGAGGAGTAGACGACAAGGGGAGAGGGTTTATATATATAAGTAAGAAGGATTTAGGGTAGGTTGCCTGAGTCCTAAATAGTTTAGGGTTGGTATAGATAAGGAACATGAGAAAGAAGCAAGGTGGGCATGAGTATGGAGAGAAGTCCATGTGGGAAGAAGGAAGCATACTTGTGTGAACAAAGAGACAAAGATGAAAGATATGAGGAATGATGTCATGATGATGTCAAGGGTAGGCCTCAGGTCACATGAGAGGTCTCACAGTCTCATGCACTGGTCACATGACTTCAAAAGTGGAAAGAAAGTGTTAAGTGTGAAAGTAAGGAAAAAGTGAAAAACGTAGCACATAGGTCCTAAACTATAACTGTACTCATGTTCTCCTCATTGCTTTCTTATCTAACCTGGCCCTAAATTATTTAGGACTCAGATGACCTACCCTAAACTACCCATACTTACATATATAAATTCTTTTCCTTCATTGTCTCTCTCCTTAGTTCTATTCATTTGATCTCCTTTTCTACTTAGAGGCCAGGATCTTCTCGAGTACTACTCTCTACTTTTTTTACTACAATCCTGCTCTGTGTTTGCTGTTGTCATTCCCATTACCAGATACTCTTGAATGATCTATATTGTCTCCATTGCTATTCAACTCTTTGAACTTGTCATCTTGATTCACATCTGGATTGATCCTCATACTCATCAACTCATTATCACTGCAGATCTCATTGTTCCCCTAGTATAAAGGGTAACTTCTTGTTAGTTAGATTTAGTCCCATTTCAGTTATAGAGCTCCATGTTACGGTCGGTCCGGGTAGGAACGAGCGTAGACCTGGGAGACAAGGGATGTCAACTAAGGGGCTTGCTTATCGACGGGACGAGTCGCGAAGAGAGGCGACCGGAGGCAATGACGAGTCGTGTGGTTAACGACTGGAGACTTCTGCAGGGGCTTCCTGAGGTGGACGAAGGATAATCAACCAAGGAATACCCTTGTCGATGGGACAACCGCAAAGAAGAGCGGCGAGGACGAGTCGCAAAGAAGAGCGACCAGAGACGAAGGTAGAACGACGAGCGTCCACTCAAAAGTAGGACAGGTGACTTAGAGAGCGATGGATGAGTGAAAGAAACAAGGATGCTATTCCAGGTAGGTCTAGCTTAGAGAGTACAAGGTAACGACGGCAGGGTTTATATACCTAAAGGGAACTGTGCACGGACCAAGCTATGTAATAGCGGGAGGTCAGAGGAAGCCCGATAAGGTAACCGGTGTGGGGAAGTTATCGGAGTAAAGGAAACGAGGCTGTCCATCGGAAGGGAACGGAATAAAAGACAAGAATTCATAATCAAGATGACCATCGTGAGAAGAGCAGAAGAAAGCAGTGGTCGTCGTGTGAAAGAAAGGCATTAGCAAGAAGTGTAAGACAAATGCTAATGCGAAAAGCAAAGAAAAGGTGAATCGTAACACTTCAGACCTATGGTGATGTGATAAGATAAGCATAATTGTCTAGTATTACCATAGTGAAGCAAGTCCGATAACACATACCTGTTATTTCAGGGTTTCATAGATATCCTTAACCCATAATACCACTTTAAGTCAGAACTTCTCAACTTGTGTTTCAACTAAGAAGTTATGAGCAAGTGCTGTGTTTGACATATATACTCATACTATATGATGCTATGCTTCATAGTGGGCTTGTTATCTATAATCTACATAGAGATAATTGCTTCTTTCAATAAGTCATAATAAAGAGAGGATATACATATGTATTGAGTTACATGTCTTCTTTAAGCATGCATTTAACCATTGTGTATATTTATAACTTCTTTGATTAGCTTCTGTATTATCTTTGATCTCTGGTAAATGTCTGGGTTGGTTTGAGAGAGATAACAATAAGAAAATCAGTCTGACAAATGATTTCAAGTCTAAACATGGCATTCTTGCAATCTCAATCATTGGGGTAGTCATGAACTCAAAGTTTGTTGATGAGCTTTTCATTGAGTATATAGATTTAGTAAAAAGTGATCAGCATAGTTTAGAGGGAAAATATCTTGATAAAGGATTCTAAATCCTTGATTATGGACCTGATGATTTTAGTTGTCTTCATAAATTTCAACTGGAAGAGCCCAATTAATATCTTCATAAAACTAACTAATAGCTTCATTGATAGCAAGATTTTCTTGCAAGCCAGTTTCAAGCCTTGCAATCTGGAAAGAGATTGTTTGCCAAGGTAAACATGAGATTGGATATAGATTAAGCACTGGTGTTTGGTATTGATAGTACAATGTTCCTACCCTTTGAAATTGTTGTAGAATTCATGATACGTTTACTACAACACTTGGATGCTTATCTTATCTTATTGGGTAGTATCTCACATGACGATCCTCACAGCTAGACTTAGGGTCTAGGACTGCACCTAGACTGGTCATGTGACATGACATCATCATAGGGCCTGGAGCTATAACTTCATCAGTCTAGGCTATGTGAAATGGGATGGGAACAACCAATGGAGTACAACACCTAATCTAGATGTTGTGTGACTTCAGTGACGGTATGGACAGTACGAGTGCGAACGTCGAGCCAGATGTGTACGAGGACGTGTTAATCGAGGACGAGAAAGTTAATGGTGCCCAAGTAGATCATGAACTTGGCACAAATGAGGAGCGTGCGATAACGAGCACAAAGACGGCAAATGCAGAACTAGGATTGAGATAGAAGTAAGAGCGGTAAACAAATGAACAGGCCCTTAAGTAGGAGAGTATTCAAGTGAATAGGACTGGGGAGTAGACAACAAAAGGAGAGGGTTTATATATGTAAGTACGGGGAGTTTAGGGTAGGTCGTCTGAGTCCTAAACGATTAAGGGCTGGTGTGAGAGAGTGAACATGAGGAGAACACAAGATAACCATGAGGACAGCGAGAAGTCTGTGTGGGAAATAAGAAGCGTTCTCATGGGAAAAGGAATAGAGATGAAAGACATGAGGTGTGATGTCATAATGACATCATGAGCTAGACCTCAGGTCACGTGAGGGATCTCATGGTCATGTGACTTCGAAAAGAAAAGAAAAGAAAAGAAAATGTTAAGTCCACAAGTGACGAAAAGCAAAAATGTAGCTTATTAGTCCTGAACTATAACACTACCCCCCATTCACCAGATTCGAGATCTAGTCGAGAATCAGTGTATTCGGTATAGGAAAGCCCGAACGGACAAAAGAGTGACGTGAATTCTATCTTGGAGATGCCCCGAATAGGTCGTGGGGCGTTTGGATGAGTGGAGTGAAACTCAGCTATTGCGTCTTGCGCATGCTTTAGGTTAACGGCGGGTTCCCAGGTGCAATCCACCTTGTGCCATCCCTTCCAGTGGATGAGGTATTGTAATTTTCCGCAATGAAGCCTTGACTGGACAATACGGTTGACTTTGTATTCTTTGTGATGATCTTCAGTCACGGTGATAGGATCTGGTTTAAATACATTTTGTCCGTCCAGCGGGGCTTTGTAGGGTTTTATGTGCGAGATATTGACAGTGGGATGGATGGAAACGGAAGAAGGGAGGGCAAGGGTGATGGCATTAGGTAACATGGAGGTGATGCAGTAGAGGCCAATGAATTTCTGCATTAATTTACACATGGGGTATGGTAGGGAGAGATGTTCGGTGGAGAGCCAGACTAGGTCTCCAATAGAATATTCTGGAGCGGAAGAGCGCTTGGATGTTTGTGCGTGCAACATCCGATCACGGGTTTTCTGTAGTGTGGAAGTGATCTCTTCATGGTTTCATCCAATAGTTTTACCAAATGACCCCCCAGGAGTTGTAGTGGAGTTTGTGGGCTCCATACCCATGCATGGAGAGTAATTTCACATAACGGAAAAAGGTGTGGTACCGGTGGCAGTAGTGAGGGTGTTATTGTGCGCGAACTGTGCCATTTTTAGCCACGAGGCCCATGTCTCCTGCTTTTTAGTGATGTAAGCTTGGAGATACGCGATGACTTCTCAATTGACCTGTTCTGTCTGACCATCTGTTTGGGGATGGTACGCCATGGAGAGTTTCTGTTGGATGCCAAGTACTTTGCAAAGTTCCTTGGTGAACTCTGAGATGAATTGTGGTCCTCTGTCTGAGAGAATAGTGTTAGGGAGTCCATGGAGACACCATACGTGGTCTCTAAATAATGTGGCTAAGTCTGAAGAAGAAGTGGTTTTAAGACAAGGAAAAAGAACTATTTCTTTAGAAAAATGGTTGACAACTACCCCAATGGAATCAAAACCATTAGAAGGGGGTAGTCCAGTAATGAAATCGAAGGAGATATCTTCCCATGGGTGGGAAGTGTTATAGTTCAGGACCTATATGCTACATTTTTCACTTTTCATTACTTTCGAACTTAACGTTTTCTTTCTCTTTTCGAAGTCACGTGATTAGCGCACGTGACCATGAGATCTCTCACGTGACCTGAGGCCTAGCCCATGATGTCATCATGACATCACGCCTCACATCTTTCATCTCCTTTCCTTTTCCCATGAGGACGCTTCTTTCTTCCCACACGGACTTCTCACCATCCTTATGGTTTCCTCATTTCTCTTCTTTCTCACACTGGCCCTCAATCGATTAGGACTCAGACAACCTACCCTAAACTCCCTTACTTACATATATAAACACTCTCTTCTCGTCGTCTATTCCCCAGTCCTATTCACTTGAATACCATCCTCCTTAGGGGCCTGTTCATTTGTGTACCACTCTATCATTTTACCCTTAATCTTCGCTAGTGAGACTGTGAACAGCTCATTAGTTCAATTGTACTCTGCATTTGCTGTCTCCCGAGCAATGTTACTGCTCGCTTGTCGTTCCACGTGCCAAGTTCATGCTTTACTTGGGCACTGTAAACTTCCTCATCGCCAAATATCACATTCTCGTCCACGTTTGGCTGGACACTCGCAATCGAACCGTACACACCGTTGCTGAAGTAGCTCAACGCCTAGATTAGGTGTTGTTCTACATTGTTTAAGTTCTCATCCCGTTTCAGGAAGGGACGGGTAAAGGCATGAGTTTTCCTGCCAGTGGCTTTGATGAACCCTTCGTGAGGGAGCACACCTAGCAGTGTTTGACGTAAGAAGAAATATCTTTGGCAGCACCTGGCCACTAGTAGAAGCGTTTAATGGAAGAAATGGTGCGATCACGGCCTGGATGACCTGTGACAGGGGAATCGTGAAATAACGAGATTAACTCGGTACGAAGAGAAAGAGGCACAAAAATAATGCCGTTTGAATTTCTGAAGAGTTTTTCATCTGCATAGTATTTGTATTCGTTGATAGCATCAATGTCCATTCTGGCAGATTCAAAGAATAATTTAGTTTCAAAGTTTGGAGATAAAGAAGTGGAAGAGATTGCTTTGACTCCTGTGGAGCCAAAACCTTTATCATTTCATTGTGACTCATTGAGAGTCTTTTCTTCTGTTAAGGTTGGGTTTTCTATTTTTCGATAATTAGTTGTGCGATACGGTCGAATTTAGCGATGTGAAAAGGGGAATCGGAGTGGTTGAACAGAATTACACCAATTTCTCCCCTATAATCGGCGTCAATGACTCTGGCCATGACATCGATTTTATGCTTGAGGGTGAGGCCCGAACGTGGTGCAATTCTGCTGTAAGTACCAGAAGGAAGTTGAATCTTGACATGGGTGGGTATAAGAGCCTGGTCATGGGCGGGTATGTCAAGATCAACAGATGTGTACAGGTCGAAGCCTGCAGCATCAGGAGAGCCCTTTGAGGGTAAGCACGCGTCTGTGGAAGTTAATTTGACCGGAATAGATAAGGAGGAAGAGCAGAGAACAGTGGAGGGAAAAACCATAATGTTCTCGTTTAATTTATCAACAGTGTCGCCATGGTCAGGGCGACAAGAGAGGGCATCAGCATGTCCATTTGTGGTGCCGGGCTTGTAAATCAACGTGTAGTTGAATTCTTGCAGCAACTCGTACCAGCGGGATTGGCGGCCCGAGAGTGTCTGCGGTTTTTTCCAGTATTCGAGATTCTTGTGATCTGTCCAAATCTCGAAGGTAGTTTTTCCAATTAAATAGTGGTGCCATTCCTCAAGGGCGCAAATGATGGTGAGTAACTCCTTGTCGTAGACTGGGTAGTTACGTTCCGCAGAAGAAAAGAAGTGCGAGAGAAAGGTGCAAGGGTGCCAGGAGCCATCCTCCCCTAGAACCGATAGGACAGCGCCAGTAGCAATGTCGCTGGCATCAGTTTCAACACACATTTCCTTTGAAGCATCAGGAAATGCGAGGAGGGGAGCGGTCGTGAACTGTTTTTTGAGCGTGTCAAACGCGTTTTGTTGTGCCTCCCCCCAGATGTATGGCATGTTCTTTTTTGTCAGATCATTGAGGGGGCGAGTGATCTGTCCGAAACTGTTAATAAAACGACGATAATAGTTACACAGTCTGAGGAATGATTGAAGCTGTTTGAACTTCGCAGGAGCAGGCCAGTCAAGTATTGCATTGACCTTGTTGTTTTGTATCCCGACACCATCGGCTGATACTGTCATGCCTAAAAAGTCAACTTTGTCGGTGTTAAATACGCATTTTTCGGGTTTTGCATAAAGGTTGTTTTCGTGTAGCCTGCACAAAACTTCCTTTACAACCTCGGAGTGTTCCTCATTGGATTTATTTTTGGTAAAAATGCACATGTCATCGAGGTACACGATGACTACGGCATACATGTCATTAAATATATTGTTCATCATCTGTTGAAAAGTGGAAGGAGAGTTAGTCATCCCAAAATACATTATGACGGGTTTGTAAGCTCCCAGGGGCATAACGAATGTGACTTTCCACTCGTCACCTTCTTTGATGTGAACGTTGTTGTATCCCCACCTAAGGTCAAGGCAGGTGAATTTGTCCACGCCCTTGAGATGGTCAACGAGTGCTGAGATGAGGGGAAGAGGGTATGAGTTTTTAACTGTACCCTCGTTTAAATAACGGTAGTCCATGATGAGACATTTCTCACTGGTTTTCTTGGGAATAAAGAATACGGGAGCCATTTGTGGTGATTTTGTTGGGCGAATATAGCCCTTTTCTTGTTCGGAGTTGATGAAGTTCTGGACTTCTTCCAATTCTGCATCAGAGAGAGGGATTACCCAACCTTTCTTGGGTATGAAGTCAGGCTTAAGATCAATAGCGTGGTCCCAGGGTTTGCAGATGGGCATGCATTTCGACTCTTCTTTGCTAAATACGTTGAGGAACTCATGATATTGTTTAGGTACTTTATCGGTGAGTCCTTCCTCGATAGAGCAAATGGCTGAGTTCCAGACCTCCTTGATTAGTCTGGCTACATTGATCGTGACACAGTTGCGGGTGCAGCGGCAGAATCTTATTTTTTATCGACCCAGTCGATGAGCAGGTTGTGGCATTGGAACCAGTTGTAGCCTAAATAGATATGGTGAGTGCCTAGGTTAGTTACCAGGGCATCAACTCCTTCAGAGTGCCTTTGGTAGGAAAATATGACCGAGACATAGTCCGTGATTGTTCCGTGGGATGAAGAAGTCCCATCAGCATTAGTAACTGAATGAGGAAGTGATAATTTTTTTGTGGGAATACCGAGAGATGTTACCCATTTTTTGTCCACGAACATTTGGACTGCTCCTAAATCAAGGAGCGCTTTTTCCAATGTTTTTTGCCATTTGTTATTTTTCTGGAAATAAACATCAGTGTCGATGTTGAATTCCCCAGCAGGAGAGGTATTCCTGAGGGTAAGGTTAGGGTTAGCAGGGGAATCAGGTAAAAAGGAAATTTTGTTCGTCATCGGAGAATTAAGCACACTATTTTTATCCTCTGGTGCCGTGCTCCTTTGGAGTCGGTATCATAACTATTACAAAACGAATTGTTCGGTAAGTCAACATCGCCCAACAAACTGTCCATCTCCCTGAGTACAGAAAAGCGATTAGAAGAAGAAAAAGAAGGGTCCTTGGCCAAGTAGGTACCTCTCTCTACTTGGCTTTGCCTTTTCCCTTGAGTCCTTCAGCTGCAAGCTGGCGGGCTCGGGACTCGAACATGTCCAGGTAATAGGCCTGGGCCTCTTCGGTCATCCACGGGGGATTTCCAGAACCTTGTGCTGTTTCGGGAACAGCGGCAATGGTGGTGGTAGAGGCGAGAGATATCTTGCGGAGAGGAGCAGGGTGAGGCAGGGCATAGCGAGTGCGGCCAGTGACTGGATCGAAGATAGGCTGGCCACGTGGTTTGCGTGGTTCTTTACACGCGCGCGATAAGTGCCCAACCTTATTGCAGTTATAGCAGGTCCTTGATTCCTGCTGGTTGGGTTGGACCGCGCATGTGTCCATTGGGGCGCCTTGGCCCAGTTGCATACCTACTTCAGTGAAGCAGGGCTCGAATTGTCGTTGTTGTAGTTGTTTACTGCGCTCCAGCCATATCTTCTCAAACATTTTGCCCATTTCAATCGCTTTCTCTTGCCAAGTGATGAGCGAGTCGGCGAGGGCTGGGCTCCTTGTTGACAACTGAAAGTAAATGTTGTAGTCAATACGTTCCTTATACAAACATAAGACGTTGTTGTCATGTCGAGACAGGTCTGCATCCTGTCGTAAGAGCTCGAACTGTTGCGTAAACACTTCGATCGGCATTGAGCCTTGCCAAAGGTTGGTGAGCCAGATATAGGATTCTTCTTTCAGGACATTGATCCTGAAGTGTTCTTCAACTTCTTTTTTCAACTCCTCCCAGGTCGGCCACTCAAGGGCAGAGTTCTTCTTTTGATACTTTTCAAGGGTGATCCTTGAAAACGATTCTGCCTTGCCCACCATTCAGAGGAGAACGGTGGCAGTTTGTTGACGATCATCTAGACTGCCTTGACATTGAACCCAAGTAGCGATTTTCACCCACCAGGGGTGGAACATTACCTGGTTACTGTCCCATGTGCCGGGATTGGCTATGAGCTTGGTAGGGAGCGACAAGGGACGTGTTGTCGCGGCTTCGGCAAGTTGCTGCATCATTTGCTGCTGCGAGAGTAAAGACACTTGGAGGAGAGCAGCCATATTGGCCATTGTATTGCGAATGTCGGCCCATGTAACATTAGGGTCAACAGGTGGGGTGGCGGCTTGTTCAGACATGACTTAAAGAAATTTGGCAGGGCGACAGAGAATGGTTCTGAGGCGTAGACGGAAGAGGGCGGGGAAACGTCTGGTTTCTGGTTGAATGTTCTTGAGTTCTGGTCAGCGGTTTTTGTGCTGACAACGTGCATGGGGTAGAGCTGGTGGTGGAGGAGTGGGAGAGACGGCGCGAGAAGAGAAGGAAGGGGAAGGAGAGCGAGGTGCGGGAGTCGGTTCGTGAGAAGGGATTGGAGCAGGGAAGTATTCTCTGGGTGCTTCAATAGGGTGGTCGTTAGGATCGATCTTGTCGGCGATTGGCAGGAGGCCTAGATAGTGCACAAAGTTGGGGGTGAAGAGGTGGAGTGGCTCTGGTGCAGGTGAAAGACGAATGATGCGGGTAGTGGCGTAGAAGTTAACTGTGGCTTGTTGTTGTTGGAGTGCGAGATGATCTGCACGTGCCCGAGAGCACATAAAAACGACGATGGTGAGGGGGAACGAACGGGTTCAGCCTTGCGGCAGTCCTATTCAAGTGAAATGGGATGGGAACAACCAATGGAGTACAACACCTAATCTAGACGTTGTGCGACTTCAGCGATGGTATGGACGGTACGAGTGTGAACATCGAGCCAGACGTGTATGAGGATGTGATAATCAAGGACAAGAAAGTTAATGGTGCCCAAGTAGATCATGAACTTGGCACAAATGAGGAGCGTGCGATAACAAGCACAAAGATGGCAAATGCAGAACTAGGATTGAGATAGAAGTAAGAGCGGTAAACAAATGAACAGTGAAACGGAATGAGAACAACAATGAGAGCACAACACCTAATCTAGGCGTTGGGCAACTTCAGCAACAGTGTGCACGGTTCGATGGCGAGTATCCAACCAAACGTGGACCAGGACGTGATAATCAGCGACAAGAAAGTTTATGGTGCCCAAGTATAACATAAACTTGGCACGAGGAACGACGAGTGCACAGTAACATTGTGCGAGAGATGGCAAAAGCAGAGATGAGATTTGGCTAAAGAGCTGTTCACAGACTCGATAGCGGAAAGGTAAAGGTAAAGTAAGAGTGGTATACAAATGAACAGGCCCCAGAGGAGGAGGGTATTCAAGTGAATAGGACTGGGGAATAGACGACAAGGGGAGAGGGTTTATATATGTAAATATGGAGGGTTTAGGGTAGGTCATCTGAGTCCTAATCAATTGAGGGCTGGTGTGAGAAAGAAGAACATGAGGGAACCATGAGAACGGCGAGAAGTCTGTGTGGGAAAAGAGAAGTGTCCTCATGGGAAAAGGAGCGGAGATGAAAGACATGAGGTATGATATTATGATGACATCATGGGCTAGACCTCGTGTCACGTGAGAGTTCTCACGGTCACGTGACTTTGAAAAGAGCAAGAAATTGTTAAGTTCAAAGGCAAAGAAAAGTGAAAAATGTAGCGTATAGGTCCTGAACTATAACAAACAGGCCCCTAAGTAGAAGAGTATTCAAGTGAATAGAACTGGGGAGTAGACAATGAAAGGAGAGGGTTTATATATGTAAGTACAGGGAGTTTAGGGTAGGTCATCTAAGTCCTAAACGATTAAGGGCTGGTGTGAGAGAGTGAACATGAAGAGAACACAAGGTAACCATGAGGATGGCAAGAAGTCCGTGTGGGAAATAAGAAGCGTCCTCATGGGAAAAGGAATGGAGATGAAAGACATGAGGTGTGATGTCATAATGACATCATGGGCTAGACCTCAGGTCACATGAGGGATCTCATGGTCATGTGTGTGAGTCACGTGACTTTGAAAAGAAAAGAAAAGAAAAGAAAAGAAAAGAAAACATTAAGTTCACAAGTGACGAAAAGCAAAAATGTAGCATAGGAGTCCTGAACTATAACACTATGACATCATCAGTGATGTCATGCCTCATGGTAACCTCATGGACACCTCATGTTATCCACATGTTCCCCTTCTATACCAACCCTCACATAGATACAGGAGCCTCCCTTGAACCGATCCCTTTCCTATATATACTGCAGACCCTCCTGTATTATTCCCTAGTTCTATTCACTTGTATCTTGCCTGGTTCCCTACATCCAAACTGCCTGAGATACCAAGTGGGTGCTCTCCCACATTCCTTGCCAGGTTATGCCATCCTGTTACAAAAGGCACTCATCGTTGAACCCTTCTCCCTCCTCATTGGCCTATCTATTGGCTAGATGCCACCTTCGTCATCATCGCCAGCAGGAACCTTCCCGCAAGGTGGATGGAGCAGCCTTGTTTGCTGTTTCACTCTGTTACAGAAATACTTTGATGTTTGAGTAGTTTTTAACTGAGAAAAAAAGAGAAATTTGCTGAATAAAAGGAGAAATTTTGATTATTGAAAGAACACTATCAAATAGTTACAAGATAAATCCAGAAACTCCATATGTATCATGTGCATTTTCACATTCTGATCCACAAATCTCATGCCCATTAGATAATCTTGGAATAAATACCATGTTTTCTCTACATAATAAATATTAGGAGAACAGACATTGTTTATCTTGAATCCAACCATGATTTAAATCAGATGATATAGTATTTTACCTAGAAACACTGGTTGAGAAATAAATATGTTCTCTTGGACTGAAAAAGTAGGTATTGGGAGAACAGGAGAAATATTCAGATAAAACTAGACTTAATCTGGTTCAACCAGTTGAGAGAGATCTCCTTCTAGAACTTGAATTAGGTTGGGAAAGGATAGAGTTCTGAATGGCAACATAAATGGAAAGAAAGACCAGCAGAGATTGAGACACTGTTTTTTGCAGAAAGTGACTTATTTGAGAACATTGACAGGGATGAGTGTAGACCTGGGACAAGGATAAGTGAGATTAGCCAAGGATCTTTCTTGCCAATGAGAGTTCTGGACCTACATGCTATGTTTTCACTCTTCACTTCATTTTTCATACTTAACATATTCTTTCATTTTTGAAGTCACATGACTGTGAGACATCTCATGTGACCTGAGGCCTAGCCCCATGACATCATCATGACATCATGCCTCATGTCTTTCATCTCCATCTTTTCATTCACATGAGTATGCTTCTCCCTTCCCACATAGACTTCTTGCCATACTCGTGTCCTCCTCATTATTTTCTTATCTATGCCAGCCCTAAACTATTTAGGACTCAGATGACCTACCCTAAACCTCCCTTACTTACATATATAAACCTCCTCCCTTCGTTGTCTACTCCTCAATCCTATTCACTTGTCTTCCTTTCCTACTTAGGGGCCAGGGACTTTTTGAGTGCCACTCCACCTTTCTTACTCTCAATCTATTCTCTGCACTTTTCCATCTTTGCTTGTGTTACTGAGTGCTGTTCCATGTTATACATTGGAACTGTTGTTATTCACATCTTTGGTCTTGACATATACATCCATGTTTATCTTGATCCTTGTTGTTGTAGTTCAGGCTATGACACTACTGCTTACCATTATGTTCACTGCATTCTCCTTTACCCAGACTTATGCTTTCTACTTTCGAGGTCATGTGACCACTTCCCACAATCACATGACTTGGCCACCTTTCTTATTATTTATTGTACCTTAGGGGCACATGCTAGTTCTCACAATCACATGCCTACAGGCCATTCCAGACTATGCCTAGATCCATGATGTCACTATGACATCATGCCTCGCTGCTACCACATTCCTTACATTTAGACCTACCCTAGAGTACACAGCTTGGTTCGTGCACTCTTCTGTAGTAGTATATATAGGATAGTGATATGACTGGGTTAGCCAGTCTTATTCATTTGTCTTACCCTCCACATCGTGAAGCCTGAGTACACTTGAGTACCACTCATCCTCTTTCTTTGCTAGTTGGCCACCGTTATAGAGTCCTATTGTATTTATTGTTCTAGGTGACACTTAGGCCATCCTAGCTAGAGGCTAGGCTGCCCTCGTTGGAGTTGGTTCTTGCTGTTACACTTGAAAAAACTCTTCTCAATTGTTCATCGTCTTATCGTATCTCATAGGTTTAGCCTACCTTAGCTATCTCCTCAATACTCCCCTATTAGTGTAACAGCAAATGAGGCTGCTCCATCCACCTTGCAGGAAGGTTCCTGCTGGCGATGACGACAAGGTGGCATCTAGCCAATAGATAGGCCAACAAGGAGGGAGAAGGGTTTGATGATGAGTGCCTTTTGTAACAGGATGGCATAATCCAGCAAGGAATGTGGGAGAGCACCCACTTGGTATTTCAGGCAGTTCGGACATAGGGAACCAGGCAAGATACAAGTGAATAGAACTAAGGAAAGTACAGGAGGGTGCTATGGTATATATATGTAAGGGGACGGGTTTAGGGGAGGCTCCTGTACTATAGAGCCAGTATGGGAATACATATGATAAGGTAACATGAGGTGTCTGTGCAGTTACCATGAGGCATGACATCACTGATGATGTCATAGCCTACACCAATAAGGTCATGGCTCCAGGCCCAACGATGACATCACATCACATGACCAGTCTAGATGTGGTCCTAGACCCTAAGCCTAGCTGTGGGGGTTGTCACATGAGATGCTATCCAATAAGATAAGATAAGTGTCCAGTGTTATAGTAATCATATCACAAATCCTATAACATCCTGAGCCCATTCTTGCATCAAAACCCACTTTCACCTCCACTCCATTCTCAATGAGTTCTGGGAACTCAACAACTATAACCCAAACAATGCCTCACTGCCCCCAGAACTTGCCCATATCTGTATGCCTACACCTGCTCCCTCTCTAGCTCACACTCTCTCTCTTTCTCCTGCTCCTGCTCCAGTTCCTACACACTACCAGTGCAAAAAATACCACTGGTCCTATGCCAGTGCACATATAGACTATGTTACACCAGGATTCAAACACCTGTTTAAATTGAGACCTCACAACAAGCTTCACCATCTGTTGAAATACAATGTCTGAAGGTATCCTGCCTGTTGACCCCAATGTGTTGTAGTTCGGGCTACAACACTACTGCTTACCATTATGTTCATTGCATTCTTCTTATCCTAGACTTATGATCTTCACTTTCGAGGTCATGTGACTCCTTCCCACGATCACATGACTTGGCCATTGTTTATCTTATCTATTGTACCTTAGGGGCACATGCTAGTTCCCACGATCACATGCCTACAGGTCAACCTAGACATTGCCTAGATCCATGATGTCACTATGATATCATGCCTCACGGCTACCACATTCCTTACCTTAGACCTACCTTAGAGTACACAGCATGGTCCGTGCACTCTTCTGTAGTAGTATATATAGTGGTAGCGATACGACTGGACTAGCCAGTCTTATTCATTTGTTCTACCCTCTATCTAGTGGGGCCTGGATACACTTGAGTACTGCTCATCCCCTCCTTTCACCGGCTTGCCACCGTTATAGGGCTGCTATCGTATTTATTGTTCTTGGCGACACTCGGGCCATCCTAGCTAGAGGCTAGGCCACCCTCGTTGGAGTTGGTTCTTGCCATTCCACTCCGTTACACAATGCCACCTGGGCCAAAATTTGAAACTGGATGAGAAAACTACTAGAAGCACTACACCTAATCTAGGCATAGGACAACCTCTGTGACAGTGTGGATAGTATGGTTGTGGGTATCTAGCCAAATGTGGACTAGAACATGGAGATTGGCAATGAGGAAGTTGACTGTACCCAAGTAGCATCAAATGTAGAATGATGAGGAGCATGCTATTACATGCACGAAGCTGGCAAATGCAGAGTCAAGAAAATGGATTGGAAGTAAGAGTGGTACTTGAGAAATATCCAGCCCCTAAGGTGGAGAGAGATACAAATGAATAGAACTAAGGAAAAATAGATGATAAGAGGAGACAGGTTTAAATAGTGACTAGCGATTGGTTTAGGGTAGGTCATCTGAGTCCTAAATAGTTTAGGGCTGGTAAAGATAAGGAAACACGAGGTAGAAGCAAGGTAAACCTGAGTATGGTGAGAAGTCTGTGTGGGAATAAAGAAGCGTACTCATGTGAGTGAAAAGATGGAGATGAAAGACATGAGGCATGATGTCATGATGACATCACAGGCTAGGCCCCAGGTCACATGATATGTCTCACAGTCATGTGCACTGGTCACATGACTTCAAAAGTAAAAAGAAAGTGTTAAGTATAAAAGTGAATGAAAAGTAAAAAATGTAGCATATAGGTCCTGAACTATAACAAAATTTGAAATGCCATGGCCCAGATGGTGGCAATCAAAGTTTGCTGCTAGTGTAGCAACAAATCACCCAATAGCTTGCTATTGCTGCTGCTGCCTCCAATCCTCACACTACTCCTGCCTCCACCTCACTTCCCACCCACCTCATTGCTAACCCTGGCACATGGGACAGGAACTGCCCCACATTCTGCTCATGGTGGGTAAAAGTCACTATCTGGGTCCAATGTCAACCAGGCCTAGATAAATGACAGCAAACTGCTGCCATCCTATGGTTAGTTGCACAGAAAACTTCTTCTGCATCACACTCAAGAAGTATCAAAGGATGTTCTTTTCTACAGATTGGCCAATGTGGCAGGTGCTAAAAAAAGGAGGTAGAGAATCACTTCTGTATAGATGTGCTAACAGAAGAAAGCTACCAATGACTGCTCACCCTTTGGCAGGGTAACTTGCTGATTGAGGTATTCATGCAGCAGTTCGAGCTACTCTATCAGGATGCCAGCCTAGCAGCCACTGACAACAATGTGCTCCACCTCTACAGGGAGCACATTGACTACAACATATACTTCCAGTTGTTGATCCATAATCCCATCATCACCAACAACCTCATGAAATGACAAGAAGAAGCAGTGAAAATAGGGAAGATGTTTGAGAAGATGAGGATGGAACAGAGTGAGCAACCATTCCCAAGGTCTAATGAGCCCTGCTTCACAAAAGTTGGTACTCAACTGGGACACAGTGCTTCCATGGACATGCGCATCATCTGTAACAGAATGGAATGGCAAATGAGGCAGAACCAACCCCAAATGAGGACAGCCTATCCTCAAGCTAGGATGATGGCCAAGGTTGCCAAGAACAATAGATACATGGAGGACCCTATAATGGTGGTCAACTGGCAAAGAAAAGGAAGTGAGCAGTACTCAAGTGTGCTCAGGCCCCATACAATGAAGGGTAAGACAAATGAATAAGACTGGCTAATCTAGTCACATCACTACCCTATATATAGTGATACCCTATTGTGCAATGGACCAAGCTGTGTACTCTAGGGTAGGTAAAGAAGTAAGGAATGTGGGTAGTGTGAGGCATGACATCATAGTGATGTTATGGATCTAGGCCAGTCTAGGTCGACCTATAGGCACATGATCGTGGGAACTAGCATGTGCCCCTAAGGTACAATAGATAAGATAACAAATAGTGGCCAAGTCACATGATGGTGTGAACTAGTCATGTGACCTCAAAAGTAAAGATTGTAAGTCTGGGTAAAGAGGAAACCAAAGAACGTAGTGGTAAATGGTAGTGTTGTAGCCCAAACTACAACACCATCCAACCCCAGCAGGAGACCCACTCCTGCTACAACTGTGGTAAGCCGGGCCACCTCTCCCATGCTTGCAAGGAGCTGCACAAACTGAGAGGTCACCCCATCTTTGACCTGGTCATGGGCCAAACTTGTTACACCCAACCCTGTCCTGCTCCCCTCTGCAAGATACTGCTTGCACCAACAACATCTATCGCCATGGTCCCCAAGGCCACACAAGGTTCCCCAAATCCCCCATTGATGACAGAAGAGGCCCAGGCCTACTACCTAGACATATTTGAGTCATGTGCTTGGCAACTCACTGCTATCAGCTTAAAGGGAAAAGAGAAAGCCAAGTGAATCTGGGAGGTACTCACTTGGCAAAGGATAGTTCTTCTTCTTTGTCTCATTCTTTGCCTTATTCTTCTTTTTCTGATCACTTTGCTGTACTTGGGAAGATGGACAGTTTGTCAGATGATGTTGACTCACTGAACATTTGTAATAGTTACAATACTGCCTCTGAAGGAGTGTCTCTTCGGAGCACAGTGCCAGAGAATAAACAAAGTGTGCTTAATTCTCCTATTATGGACAAAATTTCTGTTTTCTCCAAATCCTCCCCTAACTCTAACCTCACCCTCAGAAATACCTCATCTGGAGGAGAATTTGACATCAATACTGACATCTATTTTCAGAAAAATAACAAATGGCAAAAAAACATTGGAAAAAGCACTCCTCAACTCTGGCACAGTCCAGACATTCATTGACAAAAATTGGGTAAAGTCTCTTGGCATTCCCACCAAAAAACTTCCTCTCCCTTGTTCTATCACTAATGCTGATGGAATGTCCTCATCCCACAGCACTATTATGGACTACATCTCTGTGATGTTTTCATACCAGGATCACTCTGAAGGAGTTGACACCTTGGTAACCAACCTTGGTACTCATTGCATCTATTTAGGCTATGACTGGTTCTAATGCCATAACCCACTCATCAATTGGGTGGACAAGGAAACCAAGTTCTGTTGCTGCACCTATAACTACATTACAATCAATGCAGCAGGCCTTATCAACAAGATCTGGAATCCAGCCATCTATTCCATTGAAAAGGGCCTGGCAGAAAAAGTACCCTACCAATATCACAAATTCCTTAACATTTTTAGCAAGAAAGAATCAAAACACATGCCTGTCCACAAACCTTGGGATCATGCAATCGACCTAAAACCAGACTTTGTCTCTAAAAAAGGTTGTGTCATTCCTCTGTCAGATACTGAATTGGATGAAGTCAGGAACTTCATCAACTCTGAACAAGAAAAGGGCTATATTTGTCCATCAAAATCATCTCAAACTGCACCCATATTCTTTATTCCCAAGAAAACTGGCAAAAAATGACTCGTCATGGATTACTGATATTTAAATGAAGGTACAGTAAAAAAACTCATACCCTCTTCCCCTCATTTCCATACTAGTTGACCACCTGATGTAATGGAGTGGAATGGCAAACAAGGCAGAACAAACTTCTAATAAGGGTGGCCTAGCCTTGAGCTAGGATGGCTGAGTGTTACCTAGGATGATAAATATGAGGAGCAGCCCTATAACGGTGGCAGGCCAGCAGAAGGAGAGGAATAAGCAGTACTCAAGTGTACTCAGGCCCCACAATGTGGAGGGTAAGACAAATGAATAAGACTGAGGTACTACAGTCTACTTGCTACCCTATATATAGTGTCTACCAAGAGTGCATGGACCAAGCAGTGTACTCTAGGGTAGGTCTAAGGTAAGGAATGTGGTAGCAGCGAGGCATGATGTCATAGTGACATCATGGATCTAGGCATAGTCTGAAATGGCCTGTAGGCATGTGATTATGGGAACTGGCATGTGCCCCTAAGGTACAATAAATAATGTAAATGGTGGCCAAGTCATGTGATGGTGTAAACTAGTCATGTGATCTCAAAAGTAGAAATCGTGAGTCCGGGTAAAGGGAAAACCAGGGAATGTAACAGTAAGTGATAGTGTCATAGCCTGAACTACAACACCTGAAGGGCACCAGCAAGTTCACGTGCCTTGACTTCCAATGGGGCTACAATAATGTCTGTTACGATTCATTCTTTTCTTTTCCTTTCTTGTCGCATCTTATCTATGACTCATGCTCTTGCCTTCCTTTCCCCACAACAACCATCGCACTTACTTCTGTTCTTCTCTCACAATGGCCATTCTGATTACTCATCCTTATCTCTTATCGGACAGCCTCATTCTTCTCTCTGACGATGCCTTTACACCGCTGTCATTCCCACTCCACTTACCCTATTTAGATCTCTCTGACCTTTCGCTGTAACACAGCTTGGTCCATGCACCGATACCCAGGGTATATCTAGGCTACTACTCTTGTCATGTATTCCCTAAGCTAGACCTACCTGGAATAGCACCTTTGTTCTCTTCACTTGTCCATCGCTTCTCTAAGTCACTCGTTCTACTTTTGAGTGGATGCTTGTCATTCTCCTTCGTCTCCAGTCACTCTTCTTTGTGACTTGTTCCCGCTGCTCTTCTTTGCGGATTGTCCTGTCGACAAGGGTATCCCTTGGTCAATT
The DNA here is from genome assembly GCA_038089535.1 of Hemileccinum rubropunctum. NCBI lineage: Eukaryota > Fungi > Basidiomycota > Agaricomycetes > Boletales > Boletaceae > Hemileccinum > Hemileccinum rubropunctum. Next base: position 6,173 of record JBBPLC010000297.1, on the reverse strand, counting down.
ATCCTTCGTCCACCTCAGGAAGCCCCTGTGGAAATCTCTGGTCGTTAACCACATGACTTGTCCTTGTCTCCGGTTGCCTCTCTTCGCGACTTGCCTGTCGATAAGCAAGCCACTTAGTCAACATCCCTTGTCTCCCAGGTCTATGTTTGTTTCTACCTGGACCGACCGTAACAAAAGGTCTAGCTTCTCATCAAAGAGGCTATCGCCATCATAGTCCCTCACTATTTCGCAACCACTGTGCTCTGATCCTTGTTGGTCAGCTCCCCGATCAAAACCACTTGACAACTCTTTCTCTTCTGAGCAACCCAACTCTGAAGAAGAAGACTACCTTGACCCAGACACCCTTGTACCCTCTGTCACTCAACAAAGCGAATCCCTTGATCTCTCGCAACAGTTCTCCGCTAGTCTAATGATCCCTCGTCAACCCACTCTGCCATCCTCCACTCCCATCGCTACTACCCCAATATTTCCCATCCCCCATATCCCTCCTATCACTCTCCCTCCACTCACCACCCCCCCATCGTTCATTAGACCACCATCCCCCACCATGTCTTCCACCAAGCTTACCGAGCTTCGTGTCTGTACCCCTGAAGCCTTCGACGGTTCCTACAAAACTGCCATCCAATGGCTTAACACTGTTCAATTCTACCTCCACATAAACGACAAAGTCTTTGACACCAACGCAAAGCAAGTCGTCTTTGCCCTCTTGTACATGTCTAAAGGCCCAGCCCTCACTTGGGCAAACACATTCTGGCAAAATGCCATTTCCGGAACCACTGTCACCCTTGGCACTTTCGCCAACTTCATCGCTGAATTTAAGAAAACTTTTGAATACCATGACACTGTCAATGACATCATCACCTGGCTCGCCACAAAACACATGGTTCTTAACGCTAAGACCAAGTGTCATGAACCATCCCTCAATTCCTATATTTCCTCATTCCAAAACCGCATCACCCTTGCAGGCATCACTGACAAAAATGTCTTTATCAACTACTTCTCCGCTGGAATCCCTCCCTCTCTTATGTGCTGCATCCTCTCCGTGGACATTCCCCCAACCAAGATCGTGGCTTGGTATAAGAAGGCGACCCATTTCCAGACACAATGGGACTGCGCCGACGAAATCACTCAAAGAGGCAAGATGTCCTCTTCCCATTTCCATTCCTTTATCACCCCCACCCACACCCCCACTAAAGACCCTGATACCATGGATGTAGATGTAGTCCGCATCACCAAACTCACCCCTGAAGAATGCAAACATTGTATCGAGAAGGGACTTTGTTTCCACTGCCGCCGTGCCAGCCATAATAGCACCTCCTGCCCTTCTTTTCCCTCCACACCTAACCGCTGTATGGAGAAGAAGATCTATCGGGTTGAAGAAGAATCCGACCTCCCTGCCTTACGTGAAATTGACAACAACGAAGATGAAGTTGCCATCAGGAAGGTTTCCTTCCAAATGGATTTTTAGAAAGGGGATCTCAGTCGACACAAGTCTCCTCTCCCTTCTTCTTGTGTGCTCCTGTATTTGTATCCGCTTTTACTAAAGCTATGCAAATTCCAATTCAGTTAGTTGTTCCCTTGCACACCCAGAAAGCTGTCGACACCAGCACCCTTATCGATAGTGGTGCTGAAATCTCTTGCATTGATTGAGACTTTGTATCAAAACATCATCTCCCCACCAAGAAACTTGCCTCCCCCATCCATGCCCGCAATGCTGATCACTCGTATAACAAGAATGGGAACATCATCCCTACTTGCACCTTGTATTCCAATATCAAAGGAATCTTCCAGAAGGTCACCTTTTACATCATGGCCTGCAGAAGAACCAATGTAATCCTTGAACTCCCTTGGTTGAAAGTCACCAATCCCATGATCGACTGGAAAAGTCGAACCCTTTCCCTCCCTGAATCCCTTGATGAATCCAATGACTTCTACACCTCTTGTGCAAAAGACTCCGAATGGCACAACTCCCACTTCCCCACACCCTGACATATCCACGTATCCTCCATCCACGACTACCACCTCTACAGCTTCCTCAAACAAGAAAATGAGGAACAGTTCCTCTCTCATGCTCTTGAAAACTGTTCCCTCTTCCAAACCATCTGTGGGGAATCCCGTTCTATTCCCAAAGGATCTCCTGTCATCACCAAACTTACCACTGCCACTGAACTTGCCATGGAAGCCGAATGAAACAAGCCGAAAACCACCCTTCCCCCCAAATTCTCCCAATTTGCCCCTGTCTTCACCAAGGAAACTGCAGACCACATTCCCCCCTCTCGCCCCTATGATCATGAGATCAATGTCAAAGACTCCTTTGTCCCTAAAGTTGGAAAGATATACCCCTTATCTCCTGACAAATGCAAAGCCACCAAGGACTTCTTAGAAGAAAACCTCAAAGCCAGAAAAATCCACCCTTCAAACTCCCCCCAAGCCACACCCTTCTTCTTCATCAAAAAGAAGGATGGCAGACTCCACCCCTGCCAAGACTACCGATACCTCAACGAACATACTGTTCATGACACCTACCCCCTTTCTCTTATCTCTGACCTCATCAATAAACTCCGAGATGCCAAGGTCTTCACCAAGTTTGACATATGGTGGGGATACAACAATGTCCGCATCAAGGATGGACACCAGTGGAAAGCTGCCTTCATCACCCATAAGGGGCTCTTCGAACCCACCATCATGTTCTTTGGCCTCACCAACTCTCCTGCCACATTCCAACGATGCATGAATGACTCCTTCTGTGACATGATCACTGAAGGATGGCCCATTATCTACATGGATGACCTCCTCATCTTCTCCCCTGACCTTGCCACCCACGAGGAGCATACCAAACATGTCCTACAATGTATGATGGAACTCGACCTCCATCTTAAACTCAAGAAATGCAAATTTGCTACTACTGAGGTTGAATACCTTGGTATGATCGTCAAGCCAGGTCAACTCACCATGGACCCTGTCAAACTCAATGGCATTGCCAAGTGGCCTACCCCTCAGAAAGTCAAGGATGTTTGCTCCTTCCTTGTTACGATTCACCTTTTTTCTTGCTTTCCACATTAGCATTCGTCTTACACTTCTTGCTAATGCCTTTCCTTCTCACGACGACCACCACTTTCTTCTGCTCTTCTCACGATGGTCATCTTGATTACGAACTCTCATCTTTTATTCCATTTCCTTCCGACGGACAGCCTCACTTCCTTTGTTCCGATAACTCCCGTTATCTTCCTCATACCATTTACCTTATCGAGCTTCATCTGACCTTCTGCTGCTACATAGCTTGGTCCGTGCACAGTCTCCTTTAGGTATATAAAAACCCTGCCGTTGTTACCTTGTATTCCCTAAGCTAGACCTACCTGGAATAGCACCTTTGTTCTCTTCACTCATCAATCCCTCTCTAAGTCACCCATCCTACTTTTGAGTGGACGCTCGTCGTTCTACTCTCGTCTCCAGTCGCTCTTCATTGCGACTCACTCCCGCCGCTCTTCTTTGCGGTTGTCCCATCAACAAGGTTATCCCTTGGTCAATTACCCTTCATCCACCTCAGGAAGCCCCTGTGGAAGTCTCCGGTTGTTAACCATACGACTCGTCCTTGTCTCCGGTCGCCTTTCTTTGCGACTTGTCTCGTTGATAAGTAAGCCCCTTAGTCGACAACCCTTTGCTCCCAGGTCTACAATTGTTCCTATCCGGACCAACTGTAACATTCCTCGGCTTTGCCAACTTCTACCATCACTTCATCCCCGACTACTCCAACATTGCCTGCCCCCTCATTGACCTTACCAAGAAAAACTGTGCTTGGTCCTGGACCCCTGCATGTCAACAAGCCATGGACACCCTTCACTCCCGATTCCTCTCCAAACCCGTTCTCTATCTTCCCAACCTCTCTGCACCTTTCGCCATCGCCACCAATGCCTCCAAATTCGCTTCTGGAGGTATCCTCCTTCAGACTGATTCCAATGGTGACTGGCACCCCTGTTCCTACCTCTCTCAATCGTTCTCTCCTGTGGAAAGGAATTATGACATCTACGACCACGAACTCCTTGCCATCATCCCCACCTTGAAAACATGGTGCCACTATCTCCATGGCTCCCCCTTCCCCATCCAGGTCTTCACTGACCACAAGAACCTCACGTATTTCCGTCAACCCCAGGCATTGAATCACCGCCAAGCTCGCTGGCTCTTGACCTTGCTGATTTGACCTCAATATGCAATATGTTCCCAGTTCCCAACTCGCCAGCCCTAACACCCTCTCCCGCCGACCCAATCTACTCCCTGCCATCGATTCCCCTGACAATGACAATGTCACCCTTCTTTCACCTTCTTTATTTGTCAACGCAATCAACACTGCCCTAGCTGATAAAGTTCAATTGGCCTCAGCCTCCGACCCCCTCATACTGCAAAGCCTCCAATCCATGGACAGTTCCATTCCTCCTGCCTTCCGCTCCCGTCTTTCTGACTGGAAACACATCAACAGCCTCTTGACTTACAAGGACCGTATCTACATTCCCAATGACCCCTCCCTCTGCCGCACCATTGTCCAATGCTGCCACGATCATGAAACTATGGGATATCCCGGATTTCTCAAAACCTGCCAGCTTGTCGCTGCTGAATTCTGGTGGCCTGGCCTCGCTTCCTTTGTACGTAAATATGTGGAAGGCTGCGCCACTTGTCAGCAAAACAAAGCCAACACCCATCCCACCATTCCTCCACTTTCCCCCATCTGTTCCCTCGCTTCGCGCCCCTTCCAGCAGATTGTTACGGTCGGTCCGGGTAGGAGCAAACATAGACCTGGGAAACGAGGGTTGTCGACTAAGGGGCTTGCTTATCGACGGGACAAGTCGCGAGGAAGGCGACCGGAGACAAGGACGAGTTGTGTGGTTAACGACCGGAGACTTCCACAGGGGCTTCCTGAGGTGGACGAAGGATAATCGACCAAGGGATACCCTTGTCGATGGGACAACCGCAATGAAGAGCGGCGGGGACGAGTCACAAAGAAGAGCGACCGGAGACGAAGGTAGAACGACGAGCGTCCACTCAAAAGTAGGACGGGTGACTTAGAGAGCGATTGACGAGTGAAGGAAACAAAGGTGCTATTCCAGGTAGGTCTAGCTTAGAGAATACAAGGTATCAACGGCAGGGTTTATATACCTAAAGGGAACTGTGCACAGACCAAGCTATGTAGCGGTAGAAGGTCAGAGGGAGCTCAATAAGGTAAGTGGTGTGAGGAAGATAACAGAAGTTATTGGAACAAAGGAAATGCGGCTGTCCATCGGAAGGAAGCGGAACAAAAGATAAGAGTTCGTAATCAAGATGACCATCATGAGAAGAGCAGAAGAAAGCGGTGGTCGTCGTGTGAAAGAAAGGCATTAGCAAGAAGTGTAAGACAAATGCTAATGCGAAAAAGCAAAGAAAAGATGAATCGTAACACTTGGGAGAAAAATGGATGATGTGGGTTGCTGTGTAGAAGTTGAGGGCATTCTCTTGTTGACGAAGGTGAATACAATTGCTGTTGGTGTGGGAGCACATACGACAAATGTGAGGGGGAAGAATTAATAGTTCAGCCTTACAGCAGTCCTATTCAGGTGAAACTGGATAAAAACTAAACTGGAGCACAACACCTAATCTAGGTGTTAAGTGACTTCAGCAATAGTATGGATGGTATGAGTTCATGTGTCCAACCAAATGTGGACAAGTATGTGATAGTCAAGGATGAGGAAGTTTACAGTCCCCAAGTAGATCATAAAACATGTAACAATTACGAGAGTGTAATAATGTGCACTAAGCTGGCAATTGCAGAGTAAGAGGATTGGATTAAGAAACAAGAGTGGTACTTGAAGAATATCTGGCCCCTAAGGTGGAGAGGGATACAAGTGAATAGGACTAAGGAATAGATGACAAGAGGAAGGGTTTATACACTGAGCAACAAAACTGTTGCAATGTTTGGTAGTTTTATATTGTTTGCAATATACAAAGTCAGGGCGTGGGAATTATGCTTAGCATTAGTCACACGAAATAAAGTAGATACATTTGGCTCTCTATGGAGCCTTTGGTCATGTGATTTGGTGTAGAGAATATGGAGATATGGCTATTTTAAGTTGGTCATGTTATTGCAACAGTTTTGTTGCTAACCTAGCAAAGTTCAAAATTGATATGTTCTGATAGGTTCTGACATA
>JBBPLC010000296.1:0-31589 GCA_038089535.1 Hemileccinum rubropunctum | reverse complement strand
AATCTCAGTTTGCTCCCAGCATCAGCCCGTACTGGACTGCAGGGGAGGGTGGCGCTCAATTCGTCTCGGGCATGGAAATGCTTAGGGAGCGTTTCGTGTGGCGCGTGGCTTACGATCGTGAGCTTGGACGATCGGTCTCACAACAACCCGAGAAACCCATAACCCATCGGGAATTTCTCGAGATCCTGAAAATGATGCGTGATGCTATCGGGGACGAAGACGCACCGACCGCCCAGGATATAGAGAGAGGTCGCGCTGACTACACCAAGGTGATCCAGGACAGCTCCCTCGAAAATGGAATGCTGGAAAGCTTTGGGCCCCGGGCATACATTCCCAAAGGCATCAGGAAGAAATCGGCCAGCAAGCGTCAACTTGACGAAGGTACCGAGGTTGCAACTGCGAAACGTGTCAAGTCCAACCGCCTTTTCAAGTTGAGGGCATCACAGCGGCGATCAGAGGGCTCGCAGTTACCAGAAGCTGCTTCATCATCATTGGGAGCTCAGGCCAGTCCTGTGAAGCAGTCAGCTGGAAGGAAGCGGTCTCAGTAGTTCGTGTGTCGCGGTCCCTGTCATTGTTCCCGGTCCGTATGTAGTGGGTTTTAGGGTGCGTGAATTTTTTTACATACTTTTTGTCGCTACGCAGGAGTTTTCAATTAGGAGTGGGTATTAGGCTGAGGATGTGCTACTAGTAAGACTGGATGTACGATTCGCTGGACAGGGGATGGGCAAAGAGGTAGATTGCAGAACATGCAACATGTGGGAGTTATATATCAGTTGGGTGCGATCTAGTTAAGGGGGGTTTGACATACCTTGAGCGGCCTCCCCCTCACCTTTGTTGTGAGCGTGATCACCGGCTCCTGGTCATCTGAACACAAATTCTGGTGTGGCAGAGTGTTAGACCCAGAAAGATTAATTCTATTCATTTCATTGCAAACTTATAAGATCATTTTGGAATTAAGATTCAAACTTAAAACCATCTGGTGGATTGGAAAAGTATACCATAAAATAGAGCCCATTTCCATGATCATTTTGACCCCCTATGCAAGGAAATTTGTGGTTAGGATCTTGAGATAAAAATCAAACAATGTCATTTCAGGCATGGATGAAAGATCAATACTAAAACAATTTTGTGGGGTCCTGTAAATGTTACCAATGGATTCAGAGGCCTACATAACTCCCAGGAAGGCCTACTATGCCTCATGCTCCAATAGAAAAAAAAAAGTCTGCCATATGCCCAAATGATTTTATCGGGCTTCACCAATGCTACCATCGTCTTCAGAGGGCTAAATAACAGTAGGAACACCCTCCTCCTTATTTATTGCTAGTATTCCTGAGGCTAGAAAAATTGATCTTTATGAGGGGGTAGAAGGCAAGGTAGTCACATGATGTGAAGTAAAATACCACAGACCTCAGAAACCATTCTATATGCTTCTGGAAGGTCTAAAAACATCTGGGAAACACATGCTATCATTTGACATAGAGTCAAGTTTGCATACACTTTTACTATGCTTTTTGAGCACTTTCTTGTACACCTTTTGTACACTTTTGGTAGACTCTTGACTACACCTTTGTACACTCTATACCTTTGCTTCACTTTTGATTCCAGCTTTTGTACATCTTTAGTGCGCTTTTTGTACACTTTTTGTATACTTTTCATACACTCTTGACTACACTATTTATTAATTCTTCTTTTTCTCCTCATGATGCTCCTGCTCCTCATTCTCATCTTGTATTATCTGTTTCAGAATTTGTAGGTTGTTTGTTCAACTACACCAATGAATGAATAAATAAATATTTCAACATATCCTCCTTATCCTCAGGCATCAGCTCTTAGCTTATTTCCAGCTTAATGTGATAACACATAGGAGAATCACTGGTATAGATGATTTAAAAAGGTTATGCTCACTACTCAGAAGAGTTGTCCCTGTCATCATTAATTTCAGAGCCTTTCTATTGATTTTGTGTCATTTTAGAGGTATTACTAATGAATGAATAAATGAATGGATTCATGGGGTTCTATTAATCCCATGGAATATATGCCATTTGCTCAAATGATTTTATGAAGCTTAGAAAAGGTTATCATCATTTCTGGAGAGTTGGATACTACTAGAAACACACTCCATTTTATTATAGCTAGCATTTCTCAGGCTAGAAATGTTGATCTTTATAGGGGAAGTAGGAGGTCAGGTGGCATCATAGTGCAAAATAAAATACCAGGGGTGTCTGAAGGTGTCTTAAATGCTTCTGAGCACTCTTCAATGCATAGTAGAACAAGAAAGCATAGATACATGTGATGATCATTGATTTTCCAATTTTTGCATTGTAATAGGCAGATTCCTTGGATTACCCTGAAATACATACATATTGTAGAGTATTTCAAGTGTTGTCAATGGATTCCAATGGTTCCATAACCCCTACAATGAATGCTGCAAGGGTTGTGGGCAGGTCCTGTGACATGCTATGTCCTATGTTTAGTAGAGAGAGAGAAAGAAGCATGTGCTGTTTGCTCAAATGATTTTATGGAGCTTGGCAAACAGTTCCACTGTCTTCTGAGGGTCTTACAATGGTAGAAACATTCCCTTCCCTATTTATGGCTAGCAATCATGAGGCTAGAAAAATCAATCTTTGTAGAGGGGTTATGAGGTAAAAGAGTAGTAGTATCATGGTGCGAAATAAAATAATACCAGAGATGTCTGAAGGTGTTTCAACTGCATACAATAGGTATCAGTATTGGCATATATTCATCAGGAAAGCTGAGGTACTTAGTGGAGATGAATATGTGAAGCATGTGTCTAAGAGACCACACACAGTAACTCTCCACTTTCTTCCCTCATGACAACTCATTCATCCATGTTTCAGGGTCCATCCCATTTCTCCTAATGTCATATCTTTTACTTTCTTCATTTAAGCACCTCTTGTGTACAGTTTGCACATATTCCTTCTACTACACAATATTATACCTATGTGTCAACCAGGGCTTTACAGTGCATTAAGTCTATCCTGAGATTATCTCTGAAGTAGTGTTTTGTAGGTAACAAAGACTAGACCAAGCATTATCACTTTTGGTATCTCTGAGTCTCATGTCTTTGAAATTGAAGAACACAAAAGTCAAAATCATGATGTATCACAAACACACATGATATTCAATCTTACCTGAGGTGTGAGTCCATGTGACTACTTAGTTTTGGGTTGAGAGCCAAAGTACATGTATATAAATACACCCATAGTACTCTTACAATAGTTCTCAGTCTTTCTTAAATTCTCTAATCATATATACTAGAACTTTATGCAGTTTCTTGATAGTGAAATGTCATGCTGACTGGAGAGATTGCATGTCAAATGAATGGATTCAGAAGTTAGTAATCTGGTCTATTTCCAAATCAGGTACATTTTTGATCCTGGGGCATAGAGCCCATAGACTACTACTGTCACTATTTTGCAGAGCAGGGTCAATATATATTTTAATTTGATATATATCAAATGAAAGGGAGCAGTATAACCAACTTAATATTTTGACCCTTCTTCCTGTTGATTTCACTATCTCACAACTAAATGCCTTCACTCTCCATTTACTCCATCTTGCTGATTTTGGGAGGTTCAGATGACCTTTCATGGACTAGCCCTGCCTGGCAAGGCTTTACCAAAGTCTGTGGAGTGCCTTGGAATACTGAACCTGGCTCAGATCCTAATGCACAAGCTCCATACATCCAGTCCTGGACAACCTGGATTGTGGAAAGCATCAAAAATTATACAAGAAACCTTTGGTCAGCCTCTGACATGCAATGCACACAGTATGTCTATCTCCTATTTCTGATATAAGTCTATATCTAAGGTCATGATTCAGTTACTGAGTCTAGAGGATGCACAGGTCACATACTTCATCACCATGCCTCTTGCACACACTCTGCTCAGTGAAGTAGCCTACTAGAATGAAAAGCCAATTTTTTTAGAGTGGAGGTCAAGTACCTCATTGACATCCTAATAGTTCAAACCTGGCATAGATATCAGAAGGGTTTATCCTGAGAAACCAAACTGCTAGAAAGGGATGAGAAAGCACTGGAGGAAGAATGGAATGGTGTGTGGCATATTCCTTGTGCAACATGAGGTTAGGCCCTGAATTTTGCTTCTAGCTATTACACAGGAAGGTGCTATCCCAGACATCAAGATGATCAAGGTTTATCTCACTTGCCTCTGTAGAGTTCTCACTATCCATGCATATTACCAGGATCAAAAGAGTGTTGAAGAACTTAAGACTCAGCAGAAGACACTGGAGGCAATGCTGGCTGCAGCACAGAATGATGTTGGAAAGTGGGAGGAAGTTGACAGTAAGTAGTAATGTGTTAATCCATCTGTCACATGGATGCTAAGCAATGAGCATGAATTGCCTCACACAGAACTATCAAAGATTCTTCATGAAGCACTTAAAAGGTTGGCTTCTAAGAAAAATGTGCATGAAGTTGAGTAGCTGCTCTGAGTTACACTCAAAAACATCGCCCCTCAAGATGTGACCACCCAGGTGGAACTCCCAGAAGGTGATAAGGTCAACTTTCCCTGGAAGGAGGGCATGGAAGATCTGTCAGAACTATCAAAAGATGGCCTATAGACTCACCTAGGCTTCAAGGATACCAAGGCATTTCCCTTTTTCCAGAATTACACAGATTCAGGTGTAGCTATTAATCTGTGAAGTAAAAAGGGTGAAAAATAGCTAGCCTTGGAGAGTAGTCCTTATGTGATGAGACCACACTGGCATCAGCTTGTTGGAATCTATAGATTGTTGAAGAGAGCATTTCAGCATAAACCCATCCTACTCATGGATGATGTAAGCATTAGAAAGACCTTCCAGGTGATAGGCTTCATAGCATGCCTGGCCTTCTATCATTGTTTCTTTGATAAAAATGGTCAATTCCCAGGTGTATTTGGTATGTGTCAGTTCTTAGTTCTGTGGGAGTTGACTTAACTGTGGTATCCCAGGTGGCCAGCAATGGCAGGGTAAGGATGAGAATATACCCAACTATCCATTTATTATAATATACCCTGTGAATCTACTTCACCAGTGGACAAGGGAGATTGAACAATTCCTTAAATGTGGCACATTTGATCTGTTCCCTTATACCAGAAAGCTCAGAACACAGAAAGGTTGGTGGAGTGATATCTTTACCAAGAGTCAACATGAACCAAGTAACTGCATCATACTTGCAATGGAGAGTGTAAGTAACTTACAAAATACATTGATTAATTAATGACAATACACCTCACCTATCTTAGCTAAGATCCTGTTTCATTTTCCTTCATTGTGTATTTGGTTTCAATTTCAATTCTGACTTGCTCCTGTCTTTTCATAGGCACTCCAGGATGATTCATCCAGAATATTCATGGACATCATTCACAATGTTGGAAATGAACCTTGGAAAGCTCCTGCATATGCTAGCTGTGTCTCCACCACACTCTATCATTGTGCATATCTTGCCATGATTATGGACAAAGCCCATACTGCACACAAATTCAACAAACTGCACACTGTAGCCTATGCCCTTTATGCCATGTCCATCAATATCATTGTCATGACTGCCACCCTGGTCATGACCAAATTGTAGGTCAGCATTCCCCATTCCATTTCCATTCCAGTTTCCAGTTTCCAGTTTCCCTGTTTTTTTTTTCATGTCTGTATAATATTTACAATCTATCACATCCAGGATCAATGGATCATGGGCCATCTCATGGGCATAGAACAGTTCTCTGACAAGGGTGAATATGATTCAATGACAAGGGAATTGGATCAAGCCCAGGTAAGAGACCACAAAGCTGAGCATGAATCAGAAAATGTTGCTGACCACCTTAGAAAACTCCTTTCTGAAAAGGATGCCCTTGACCAGACAAAGACAGAGCTTTATTCCAAGATCCAAAAGTACATTCCTTGGCTTAGAGATGTATTTTCTTCACATGTTATCCACCACATCCTTGATTCTGTCAATCACTGAAGGCAGAAGATATTCAGCATGGAACCTTATCATAAACACATCATCCTCATAGAGTTACATGAATGGAAGAAGGATGAATTGAATACACTTATCAATCAAATTATGGAACAGAATCCCCTAACCACATTGGTTGCAATGGGAAAGGTAATTTTAGGCATCCCACACCTAGTTCTGGATCTTCTCCCCCTTTCCTTTTCTTTTGATGCATGTGCTCTGGAGCCACTGGAACTCCTTGGGATTATCTGCCCCACATTCTAGATCCCAATCTTAACATTCTCATCACTTTTCATTCACTCTTTTACATTTCATTGTTACTGATACATATCTATACATATTCAGAACTTTTACATTGAATTTCATTATGGACTTCTCCACCCTCATATGAAACCTCATGGCACCAATGGTTGAAAAAGGTTCATGCCACTCACTGAATGGGAAAACAAAGCCTCTACAAAACTGGACATGCTCACCAGGATAGTAGATCACCATCTCAAGACCAGCAATGCTCTGCCACTTAAGCTCCATAGTGACAGTCAATCTCTGGATGTAGATTACTTGGAGATAGTACATGAGCCAGAGCATGTAGACTATGATCACATTGTCATCTTCTCTGCATTCCCATCTTCCAATGCAGCTATTCATGATGTAACCTATATTCTCCAATTATCTCCTTTCTCTTTCTGATCACTCCCTTCATTTAGATGTTGGCCTTGTATGGCATCCAGATGGTGGAATTGAATGGAAAGAAATCTTAAAACAAGCAGAAACTCATTCTTGATGAATTGAAGTCGCTAAATCATGGCACTGGCACTTGTGTCCTTATTCTCTCCACAGTTGGTGCAGTTGGTCTTAACCTTGCATGTGTCAATATCATGGTCATTACCATCAGTCATTTCTTCCTCATGGTGACTCAGGATTATTGATATCAATCATCTTTGTCTGATCTTGCAGGATACCCTTTGGTTTTTGCTTGATGATGAACAGTTGTGTGGTTGCATATATAGATTTTCTTAATAGAAGCAGGTTCACTTTTATTACCTTGTTGCCCAAGGAACCCCTGATGTCTTTCTTAATAACATTGCATTTGACAAAGAAATGCTCCACCTTGCCTTCATTGGTCTTGATGACAATTCCTGTCCATATATACACTTCTACTCTTTCTTTCCCCTTCTCACATACATCAAAAGTGGCCTTATTTATTGGAAAATTGAATGAGGAAGATCACTTCACTTCCCACTTCTGATCTGGAAGAAAATTTGATGCTAGCACTAGAATAGCAGCCCCATAATAAGCCCAATCTCTGCAGGTCCCAAGTGATCACAAAGGAAACAACCTGTTCTCCTTCATGTATCTCTAGGAAACATGCTGTGGCAATCTTCCTCACCCCAGCTGAGCTTTTATAGCCAAAACCCAAGAAACTGCAGCAGACCAAGACAGTTATTCTTGTCTCCATTAAACCAAAAGTGTAAGTAAAAAAGCAGGAGAAACCACTTGCCAAGGCAATTCCAACTATCCCTCTTCTGATGGCTCCTCTTTTTTCTGCTACTCCTGCTACTTCCCCAATCTCTTCCCCTACCACTTTCTTATCTTCCATTCTGATTGGAACTTCTTAGGTCATTTTCTCCACCTTTAAACCTTTTTGATGTTAATATAAACACTGATCCTGAACCTCCTTGGAATCCAGATAATGATCCTCTCATGGCTGTCATAAACTCTGACTCTACATGGCAAATATATCCAAATGAATTGGACACACTTTGTGAACTAAAGTTGAGAGCTGGTCTCTTTTCATCTATGTCCAGCCCTCCTCTCTTCTTCTTTTCTCCCACTCAGACTTTTTCACCTGTCTCACTCATATCCCAATCTCTCCCTCTGAGTCCACCACAAGGTACTATAAGAATAATACCAGGTGTAAGGTGGTGGCAACACAAACTTGATAACAATAGTATACTTGCCACTGCAAGTTCCTCTAATTTCCATCTTCCTCCAATGATAGAAAACATTGGTAGTTGTAATGGAGTGGAATGGCAAAGAGATCCACCCCACCTTGGTGGTTCCTTGCTGGCAATGATGACAAGGTCGGCAGAGGCACATCTAGCACATAGATAGTAGCAAGAAGGGTTTGGGGAATGCAGGTGCCTTTGACAGATGGCATAACTGGCAAAGGAAGGGGAGTGAGGACTTCCACTATGGCTCTTAGGTAGTTTGGACATGGAGAACCAGGCAAGAGACAAGTGAATAGAACTAAGGAAAGTACAGGAGGGGAACTACAGTATATATAGGGATGGGCAATGGGTTTAGGGCTGGCTCCTGTACTATAGGGCCAGTGTGAGATAATAGATACATGGCTATTGTGAGGTATCCATGAGACTACCATGAGGTATCACATCAGTAGACATCATAGTCTAGACTGATCAGGTCATCAGCATCCAGACCTATGGTGATGTCATATCACATGACAAGGGAGGCTAGACTATCATAGGGCTAGACTGTCAATGTGATACAATAACTGGGAGATAAGATAAGATAAGCATCTAGTGCTATAGAACATAGCGAGTCCTATAACAGTAGTGCTCCTATAATCCCTGGTAAGATGGCACATTTCAAGGGTATCACTCAGAAGGATGCTAGGGGAAAGACTGGGTAGAATCAGACCCTGAAATAGACAGTGTATAATATCTTTTCATATACCACCATTGAATAACTGTGCATGTCTCAAACATCTCCATTGCTCTAAAGATGGGAGTTTTATGTGACTTTCTGTGCATTACAAGTGCATTCCCAGTCTGTGACAGTGAAAATCACTTATTATTCAAGGGTGTCCATGACATCTATCCATGTGTCAACCTATATATTCTGAATTGGGTTAAGTAAAACTAGACCACTTTGGCTTGTAACTTGGTTGGTCCTGGGACTAGTGATGGGTTTAGGGTAGGTTGTCTGAGTCTTAAATAATTTAGGGCCAGGATAGAAGAAGGGGAATGAGGTAAACATGAGTATGATGAGAAGTCTGTGTGGGAGAAAAAAAGTATACTCATGAGAGAAAGACAGAAATGAATGTGACATGAGATATGACATCATAATGATGTAATGGGGCTAGACCTTAGTCATGTGATATTCCCATGGTCATGTGACTTTGAAAACAGAAAGAAATCAATAAGTATAAGATAAAGTGAAAAGAATGAAACATAGTGTGAGATCCTTGAACTATAACAGCATGTCAATACAACCAGAGACTATGGCTCCTTGATTGGAACTACTAAGACTCTGCCCTACCTTGTCCTGCTCACAGTGTGGCTGGTTCCTTCCTTCAGAGATACCCTGAAGATGAGCAGCCATGTTACCTCAATTGTATATAATGGCAATGTGAGTCCTCTGGCTATACTCAGCCCATCATTCACACTGTGCTCATTTATCTGATCCTTGCTTCACCCTATGCTAGGGAAACACTATATATGTACCAATGCACTCAATCCCCAACATTGCATTAGGCAAGGTTTCCAACTGGTTGATCATATGATTTTCTTTCCCCAAATGTATCAGGCTCTGGAATTAAGAAAAATCCCCACCATGGATCTGGAGTCCATCTATGACCACTGCCTCCATCCTGTCATCCAGAATCTAATACAGAATCAAGCAAATGACTAGTCTCCCAACTACTAGATTGCAATGGAAACCAGCCATGACTGCACTGGTCATCTACATTTTAGAAGCCTGGATATATGAAATGGGACTGAAGCTACTAGAGGAGGGGTTGACCTTTATGCTAGGACAACCATGACTTCTGCTATGGTGTGAACTTGGCAATGGTGGATGTCTAACCAGACGTGGATGAGGATGTGACAATCGGCAACAATAAAATTGACAGTGCCCAAATAGAGCATAAATGATGAGCATCTGGTAACAAGGACAAAGATGGCAAAGGCAGAGTAAGATTGGAAAGAGAACAAGAGTAGTACTTGAAGTGAACACAGCCCCTAAGTAGGAGAGGAATTCAAGTGAATAGGACTAAGAAAAGAGGAGAGATGATGAAGGGGGCAGGTTTAAGTAGTGACTAGTGATGGGTTGAGAGTAGGTCATCTGAGTCCTAAAGTGTTTAGGGCCAGTATAGGTAAGGAAGCAATGAAGAGAACACGAGTACAGTGAGAAGTCTGTGTGGAAAGAAAGAAGCGTACTCATATGAGAAAAATGGAGATTAAAGAGACATGAGGCATGATGTCATAGTGATGTCATGGGGCTAGGCCTCAGGTCATGTGAGATGTCTCATGGTCAGTCACATGCACTAGTCACATGACTTTTGAAAGTGAAAGAATACATTAAGTGTAAAAGTGAAAAAGTGTGAAAAAATGTATTGTGAGGTCCACAAACTATAACCCATTCACCAGATTCAAGATCTAGTTGAGAATTGGTAAATTCAGTATAGGAACGGTCGGAAAAGGGAGAGAAATTTGTTATTGGAGATCCCCCAAATGGATCAAGGGGCATTGGGATAGGAAGCATGAAATTCTTCTATCACATCCTGTGTGTGTTTTATGTCATTAAATATATTGTTCATCATCTGTTGGAATGTTGGTGGAGAGTTAGTTATTCCAAAATACATTACAATGGGTTCATAAGCCCCCAGGAGTGTTATGAATGCAGCTTTCCACTTGTCACCTTCCTTGATGCATACATTATTGTATCCCCATCGAAGGTTCAGACAGGTGAATTTATCAGTGCCTTTTAGGTAATTGACAAGTGAGGAAATAAGAGAGAGAGGATACAAATTCTTTACTGTACCCTCATTTAAATACCTGTAGTCCATGACGAGTCATTTCTTGCCAGTCTCCTTTGGAATGAAGAATATGGGAGCCATTTGAGGGGATTTTGATGAGCAGATGGAGCTCTTTTCTTGTTCAGAAGTAATGAAGTTCCTGACCTCATCAAGTTCAGCATTGGATAAAGGAACGATGCAACCTTTCTTTGGGACAAAGTCCAGTTTGAGGTCAATTGCATGGTTCTAGGGTTTGTGGATGGGCATGCACTTAGATTCTTCCTTGCTAAAAACATCAAGAAATTTGTAATATTGAGAAGGTACCTTTTCTGCAAGGCCTTCTTTGATAGATTGGATAGAAGGATTCCAGATCCCATTAACAAGATTAGCTGCATTGATTATAACACAGTTACACATGCAGCGGCAAAATTTGATTTCTTTATTGACCCAGTCAATGAGTGGATTGTGATGTTGGAACCAGTTGTAGCCTAAATAAATGCAGTGAGTTCCTAAATTAGTTTCCAGGGCGTTGATTCCTTCAGAATGACCCTGATACAAAAGTACCAAAGAGACATAATTGGTAATAGTTCTGTGGGATGAGGAAGTCCTATCAGCATTAGTAATGGCATGAGGAAGAGAGAGTCTTTTGGTGGGAATACCAAGTGATGTTGCCCATTTTTTATCAATGAATGTCTGGACCGTGCCTGAGTTGAGAACTTTTTCTGTTGTTTTTTGCCATTTATTGTTTTTCTGAAAATAAATGCCAGTGGAAATGTCAAATTCTCCCCCAGAAGATGTGTTCCTGAGGTTAAGGTTAGGGGAGGATCGTGGGAAAGAAGAAATTTTGTCCAAAACAGGAGAATTAAGCATGCTATTTTTATACTCTGGTGCTGTGCTCTGAGAAGATGCTCCTATGGAGGCAGTATCATAACTATCAAAATTGTTCAGTATGTCGTCATCACCAGACAAACTGTCCATCTCCCCAAGTACAGCAAATTACATAGTTATTGAAACAGAGTTGAACAGATGAGAACAAAAACTAAAAGACATCACCCTAATCTAGGATGATGGTGACTTCAGCAATGGTGAGTACTTGTTGACAATGATGAAGTTCATGGTGCTGAGGTAGAGCATAAATGTTTAACAACAACAAGCATCTGATAATGAGGACAAAGATGGCAATAGCAGAGTAGGATTGGGAAGAGAACAAAGAGTAGTACTCAAAGTGAATGCGGCCCCAAGGAGAAGAGGAATTCAAGTGAATAGGACTAAGGAAATAGACAATGAGAGGGGAGGGTTTATATAGTGACTAGTGATGGGTTTAGGGTAGGTTGTCTGAGTCCTAAATAATTTAGGGCCAGTATAGTAGATAAGAGAACATGAGAGAAACACAAGGTGAGCATAAGTATGGGGAGAAATCCATGTGGGAAGGAAGAAGCATACTCATGTGAACAAAATAATGGAGATAAAAGACATGAGGTGTGATGTCATGATGACATCATGGGCTGGGCCTCAGGTCATGTGAGATATCTCATGGGTTAAGTATGAAAACAACGTAAAGTGAAAAACATAGCATATAGGTTCTGAACCATAACAGTTATATGAAGAAGAATGAGGCAATAAAAAAGACTTGTTCTTGGCTAAGTGAGGACCTCCTAGCTTCACTCAGCTTTCCCTTTTCCCTTCAACCCTTTGGTGGCGAGTTGTTGGGCATGAGACTTGAACATATCCAGGTAATAGGCCTGGGCCTCTTCTGTCATCCATGGAGGATTCAGGGTACCTTGTGCCATTTCAGGGACAGTGGCAATTGTGGTGGTGAGGGCAAGGAGATTCTCGTGGAGAGGAGCAGGGCACAGGAGAGCATAGTGAGCATGACCCATAACTGGGTCAAAGATGGGGCAACCTCTCAGTTTTCACAGTTCCTTGCAAGTGTGGGAGAGGTGGCCTGGCTTTCCACAGTTGTAGCAAGAGTGCATCTCCTGCTGAGGTTGGATGGCATGAGTGTCTATGGGAGCACTGCATCCTGGTTGAAGTCTGATATCTGTAAAACATGGCTTAGGATTCCTTGTGAATGGCTGCTTACTCCATTCCATTCTCATCTTCTCAAACATCTTCCCCATCTTTATTGCTTCCTCTTGCCATTTTTCAAGGTTGTCGGTAATGGCGGGAGGGTGGATTGACAACTGGAAGTATATGTTGTAGTTAATGTGCTCTCAATAAAGTCAGAGCACATTGTTGTCAGTGGCTGCAAGGCTGGCATCTTGTCTGAGCAACTTGAACTGCTACATAAATACCTCAATAGGCATATTTTCCTGCCTAAGGATGAGGAGCCATTGATAGCTTTCCTTGGTGAGGACATTGATGCAGAAGTGTTTCCCAACTTCTTTTTTCAGCTCTTTCCATGTCAGCTAGCCACTAGGGTTAGAGCTTTTCTTTTGATATTTCTCAAGCATGATGCATAAGAAGGATTTAGCCTTGCTGACCATTCTTAGAAGAACAGCAGTAGTTACCTGGCATTTGTCCAGGCCATCTTGGTACTGGACCCAAGTGGAAACCTTGATCTACCAGAGGTGGCTAATTGTTGGGTGATTTGTTGCTGTGCCAGCAGTGAGTTTTGTAACATTGTGGCCATTGTGGCCATGGTATTGCAGATATTTTCCCAAGTAACACTGGGGTTAGCAGGCAAAGGAGGGGCACCTTCTATACCTTCAGACATTGTACTTGGCAGGATGATGGAGTTTATGGGGGTGGAGCTTGAAGAGGTGTTCAAAGCCAGGAGTTATATACCTGATTTTGTCATTGTGGGGGTTGCAAGTGTATTTTTTGTGCTGGTGATGTGCAGGAGCTGGAGTGGGTGTTCATATGAGAGCTAGTTGAGGTGGCAGTGTCCAGTTATTGTTTGGATTGAAATCCAGGTATTCGGAGTTAAGGTGATTCAGGAGTGCTGGTGGTGGAGTTGGTTGTCATTGGATGGCATAAAAGTTGAGTGCTGCTTGTTGTTGATGGAGTGCAAGATGATCTGCATTATTATGAGAATGCATAAAATAACAGTGAAATGGGACTAAAACAACTAAAGGAGAAGTTATCCTAATTTAGGATAACTGTGACTTCTACGATGGTATGGACTTGATGATGACAAATGTCCAACCAAACATGGACCAAGATGTGATACTTGGGATAATGAAGTTACAGTGCCCAAGTAGAGCATTCACAAAGAGTGTGCAATAATGGGCACAAAGACAGAAAGAGCAGAGATGAGATTGGAAAGGATAAAAAGAGTGGTACTTGAAGTGAATGTGGCCCCTGGGTAGGAGAGGAATTCAAGTGAATAGGACTAAGGAACAGATGACGAGGGTTTATATAGTGACTAGTGATAGGTTTAGGGTAGGTCATCTGAGTCCAAAAGTCTTTAGGGCCAGTATAGATAAGGAAATAATGAGGAGAACACGAGTATAGTAAGAAGTCCATGTGGGAAGAAAGAAGCATATTCATCAGAGAAGAGCAGAAATGAAGGAATGTGAGGCATGATGTCATGATGACATCATGGGGCTAGGCCTCAAGTTATGTGAGATGTCTCATGGTCATGTGTACTGGTCATGTGACATTGAGAGTGAAAAGAATATATTAAGTATGAAAGATGAAGAAAAGTGAAAAACATAGCATGAGGTCTGCAAACTATAACAGATGGTGAGGGGGAATAATGCTGGTTCAGCCTTGTGGCAGTCCTATTCAAGTGAAATTGTTATAGTTCAGGACCTACATGCTACGTTTTCTACTTTTCATTACTTTCAAACTTAAGATTTTCTCTTCACTTTTGAACTCACATGACCAGTGCATGTGACCATGAGACCTCTCACGTGACCTGAGGCCTAGCCCATGATGTCATCATGACATCATGCCTCATGTCTTTCATCTCCGTCTTTTCATTCACACGAGTACACTTCTTCATTCCCACACAGACTTCTCGCCATACTTGTGTTCACCTTGCGTTTACCTCATGTCCCTTATCTATACTGGCCCTAAACTATTTAGGACTCAGACGACCTACCCTAAACACATCACTATTCACTATATAAACCCGCTCCCCTCAGTTGTCTACTTTTCCTTAGTCCTATTCACTTGTATTCCCCTCCACCTTAGGGGCTGGATACTTTATGAATACCACTCTTCTTACTTTCTTATCCTACTCTGCCTTTGCCGAACTTGTCCTTGTAAACGGACACTACTCGTTCTCCCTTGTACATGCTTTACTTGGGAACTGTTCACTTCCTCATCATCAACTACCATGTCTTGGTCCATGTCTGGCTTGATGTTAGGACCTGCACCATACATACCATCACTGAAGTCACCCTCTGCCTAGATTAGGCTGAGTCCTCTTTAGTTGTTTCTTTCATCATTCAACCTGGTTTCAGAAATGGGACTGAAACTACTAGAGGAGAGATTGACCATTATGCTAGGACAACTGTGACTTCTGCTATGATGTGAACTTGGTAATGGCGGACATCTAACCAGATGTGAATGAGGATGTGACAATCAGCAACAATAAATTTGATAGTACCCAAATAGAGCATGAAAGAGAACAAGAGTAGTACTCGAAGTGAACATAGCCCCTAAGTAGGAGAGGAATTCAAGTGAATAGGACTAAGGAAAGAGGAGAGATGATGAAGAGGGCAGGTTTAAGTAGTGACTAGCGATGGGTTGAGGGTAGATCATCTGAGTTCTAAAGTGTTTAGGGCTGGTATAGATAAGGAAGCAATGAGGAGAACATGAGTATAGTAAGAAGTCTGTGTGAAAAAAAAGAAGCATACTCATGTTATAGTTCAGGACCTATATGCTATGTTTTTCAACTTTTCTTCACTTTTGGACTTAACAATTTCTCTTTCTTTTTGAAGTCATGTGACCAGCACACATGACCATGAGACCTCTCACATGACCTGAGGCCTAGCCCCATGATATCATCATAACATCATGCCTCACATCTTTCATCTCCATCCCCTTTTCCATGAGGATGCTTCTTTCTTCCCACATGGATTTCTTGCTGTCCTCATGTCTGCCTTGCCTTTACCTCATGTCTTCTTTCTCATACCAGCCCTTAATCATTTAGGACTCAGATGACCTACCCTAAACCCGTCGCTATTCACTATATAAACCCGCTCCTCTCTGTTGTCTACTTTTCCTTAGTCCTATTCACTTGATTACTCTCCTACCTTAGGGGCCTGGTCATTTGTCTTCTTTACCTTCCAATCCTACTCTGCCATTGCTGTCTTTGTGCCCGTTACCGCATGCTTATCATTGAAACATATTTATGCTCTATCTGGGCATAGTTAACTTTCTTGTCGCCAACTACCATGTCCTAGTCCACGTTTGGCTGGACACCCAAAATCATACTGTCACACTGTTGCCGAAGTCACTCAATGCCTAGATTAGGTGTTGATCTCTTTTGGTTGTTTCTTCGCATTCACTCTGTTTCAACTCAGGTGAGAAAAATGGAGATTAAAGAAATATGAGGCATGATGTCATAGTGATGTCATGGGGCTAGGTCTCAGGTCATGTGAGATGTCTCATGGTCATGTGCACTAGTCACGTGACTTTTGAAAGTGAAAGAATACATTAAGTGTAAAAGTGAAGAAAAGTAAAAAAGCATATTGTGAGATCTGTGAACTATAACAATATACCTGCCCATATTCTTGACAACTTCTCTTGTCTCTATCTGAGCTTGCTGGAAACCCTCAGAGACAGGTTCAAGGACACCTATTTCAGTCATAAGCTTTGGGGTTGAAAGGTAGCTACCATGGATAACCTGGAGCAGGATGTAGATGATGTGGCAGAGCCCAATGCTGCCTATGAGTGAGTGGTTGCATTGGATGACCTTACTAGAGTGCTCTGTATGGCAGAGATCAACCAGGAGCAATGGTTAATAGACATTAGTGTGAACTTTGGAGTGCCTGGAATGATAGTGACTTGGCACACTCTTGGCCATGAAACCCTTGTCCACTTTCTCCTTCCAAACCTGGAAGATCCCAGAAGAGTGCTTTCCTATAGCAAGAAGTACTATGTGGACCATCAGATACATCTCAAGGACCTCACTGGATTTTGCTGGTCTCCTGGTACTCATTTCAACATCTTTCACTACATTCAGGCCTATATCATGGAGAAGGCCATTTCCTATTACCTTCATACAGCATTTTCTCAGAGAGGAAACCTTTGGAACTCCTCAGTCAAAGGCTTTCCAAAAAGCTGATCAGTGATCTAGAAAAGCAAAATCAAATCATCCATATGTGCACTGGTGACTCTGAAGTGAAACCTGAAGATAGAGTGGCTCATAAAGGATATGCTAGACTCAAAGTTCAAGTTTGCTTGACTGATGTCCATTCCACCCTCATCCATTTTCCTCAACACATTCTCAATCAAACTATGGTTTAAATCCCTGCTCAAAATTGGTGGTTTGTTATTTACTGTCTTTTTCAAAACTTTCCATCCTAGTCCAAAAGTCCTTTAAATGTTCTGATAGATCTACCAATGATGGTTTCCAGATGTATATCATTGATTTCCAGAAACTTGCTATAAAAGCGGGAATCTCCAACATTACCCTTACTAACCAATCCTCCCTTGGAATCAATTAGCAAATTGGCACCATGATCCTCTCCATGTCCACTATACCCACTACCATCTCTGAATGAATCAGAAAGGCAAAAACATTCCATGCTCAGAAGGCAAGCATTACATCCCTTCATAAAGAAACTTACCTTTTCTCCACTACATTCCACTATTGTCCCTCCATCAACCCAGACTCAAATGCCATAGAGATGTAGATGTTATTCACCTCTCCAAACTCACCCCTCTAGAATGAGCTAAATGTATCAAAGAAGGACTGTGCTCCATTGTCACAAAACCAGACATGACTCAAACCAATGCTTCCAATCTTCCAACCAATGTTCTTGTCCTTCAAGGAACCAATCCACCACACTATTGCTCCTATTGCCACAACCCTCTCCCCCTCCACCACTTCTCAGAAAACTCCCTCAGCCCCGGAAAAAATATATAAACTCCCTTCACACCTCAGGAAAGGACAAAGAAGTGGTACTTCAAACTCTCAAGCTCTGCTTTGAAG
Source organism: Hemileccinum rubropunctum (assembly GCA_038089535.1). Taxonomy (NCBI): domain Eukaryota; kingdom Fungi; phylum Basidiomycota; class Agaricomycetes; order Boletales; family Boletaceae; genus Hemileccinum; species Hemileccinum rubropunctum. The sequence goes on along the minus strand of JBBPLC010000296.1, from coordinate 13,748 downwards.
AGAATGAAGAGACTAAAGATATCACTACCCTAGATACCCAGGATTTTAAAATAGGGAAGATGCCATGAGGTCTTCTTCCCCCACTGTACTAGTAGGACTACCAAATCAGAAAGCCCTTTGCATCCCTGTTAACCTACAAATACACTTGCAAACCATCATAACTACTACCCTCATCAACTCAGAAGCTTCTGGAAACTTCATCAACCCCAGTCTCATACCATCCTTTTGCTTAGAGATCCACCCTCTGAAACAACCCCTTGTTGCTTATAACATAGATTGCTTCACAAATCACCAAGGGACCATCAAGTGGAAGATCTCCACACAAATGACTTCCTTGTTCTCTGACCACATTGACCTAATGGTAACTGCACTAGGAAAAAGACAAATTATCCTTGGATTACCCTGGCTCCAAAAACATAACCCCACCATTGACTAGAATGCCAGAACAATCATCATCTCCTCTAGAACTTCCATCAACAAATTACTCTCTCCACACAACTCACACAGCAAGAGAGCCCCAAAGAACAAGAGCTTTTTCCCTGGTGCCAAGACTATCAGGATATTTTCTCAGAAAAATCCTTTGAAGCACTTCCCCCTCATCAGCCCTATGACCATATCATTGATCTGAAACCCTCCTTTGTCTCCAAAATTGCAAAAGTTTATCCTCTCAATCCTGCAGAGAAGGAAGCTTGTTGTGCTTTTGTTGAAGAAAATCTCTGCACTGGTTGTATCATTCCCTCAAAATCCCCCCAAGCCTCTCTCTTCTTCATTATCCCCCCCAAAAAATGGAACACTTCACCCTTGTCAAGACTATTACCACCTCAAATCTCATACTATTTACAATACCTATCCTCTCTCCCTCATCTCTGATTTTATCAATGACATGAAAGATTCCAGCATTTATCACTCCCCTTGGTCTCTTTGAACCCATAGTCATGTTCTTTAGTTTCAACAATGCTCCTCCTACCTTCCAAAGCTTCATGAATCATATCTTCTCTGCTATTTTCCCTGAGCATTGGTTAAAGATCTACATGGATGATCTAGGAATTCACACCAAGGACAACCTACCTCTCCATCATCAAAGAGCTTGTACTATTCTCCAATAACTTGGTAAACATGGTTTATCTCTCAAACTCTCCAAATGTTCCTTCAACACTCCTACCATGGAGTACCTTGGAATTATTTGTTATAGTTCAGGACCTATACGCTACATTTTCAACTTTTCATTACCTTTCACACTTAATGCTTTTCTTTCACTTTCAAAGTCACATGACCAGTGCATGTGACCATGGGATTTCTCACGCAACCTGAGGCCCAGCCCATGATGTCATCATGACATCATGCCTCATGTCTTTCATCCCCGTCTCCTTTCCCATGAGGATGCTTCCTTTCTTCCCACAACGGACTTCTTGCTGTCCTCATGGCTACCTTGTGTTTACCTTGTGTTTCCTTTCTCACACCGGCCCTTAACTATTTAGGACTTAGACGACCTACCCTAAACCTTTCGCTATTCACTATATAAGACCCATCCCTCTCTGTCATCTATTTTTCCCTAGTCCTATTCACTTGATTACTCTCCTACCTTAGGGGCCTGGTCATTTGTCTACTGCTCTTCTTACTTTCCATTTAACTCTGCACTTGCCATCTTCGTGCTCATTACTGCATGCTTGTCATTGATACATGTTTATGCTCTATCTGGGCACAGTAAACTTCCTTGTCGCCGATTATCACATATTGGTCCATGTTTGGTTGAACACCCACAATCGTACCATCCATACCATCGCAGAGGTTGCCCAATGCCTAGATTAGGTGTTGTTCAACTTTAGTTGTTTTTAGTTCCACTCTGTTTCATTATTATTGGATAAGGACAAATCCACATGGATCCTATCAAACTCTGCTATCAAGAACTGAAAACCTCCCACCTTGGTTAAAAGTTTCATTGGATTTACAAATTTCTATCACAAATTCATCCCCAACTTCTCCCAAGTCATTGCTCCTCTGCTTCTCCTCACCTGCAAAAACAGACCCTGGGCTTGGATATCTCTGCCAAACCAGGCCTTCTCTTCCTCAAATAGGCCTTCATCTCTGCCTCCATTTTATACCTCCCAGACACTACCAAGCCTTTCTTCCTTATGATGGACAGTTCTCTCCTAGCAGCAGGAGCAGTACTACTTCTTCAAGTGAACACCAATGGGGATCTTCATCCCTGTGCCTATTTTTCCAAAACTTTCTTCCCTGCTGAGTATAATTAAATTATGATATCTACAATAGAGAACTTCTAGCAGTCATCCTAGCTCTTGAAGAATGGTGACAATATCTCCTTGGAACCCTGCATTCTGAAATGGACCGGAACAAACTAAAGGAGACATTACCCTATTCTAGGATAATGGTGACTTCTGAATAAGTGCAGATGATACAACGACAAGTGTCCAGATACACGTGGACAATAATATGGAAGTTTGTGATGATGAAGTTCACAGTGCCCAAGTAGAGCATAAATGAAAGTGTGTGGTAATGGGCACAAAGACAGCAAGAGCAGAGTATAGAATTGGGAATAGTGAAGAGTGGTACTTGAAAAGAAACCAGCCCATAAGTAGAAGAGGGATTCAAGTGAATAGGACTAAGAAAAAGTAAACAACAAGAGAAGTCGGGTTTATGTAGTGACTAGCGATAAGTTTAGGGTAGGTCATCTGAGTCCTAAATAGTTTAGGGCTGGTAGAGATAAGGAAACATGAGGAAAACATAAGTATGGTGAGAAGTCTGTGTAGAAAAGAAGAAGTGTACTTATATGAATGAAAAGACAGAGATAAAAGATGTGAGGCATGATGTCATGAGGCTAGGCCTTAGGTCATGTGTGATGTCTCATGGTCATGTGCACTGGTTGTTATAGTTCAGGACCTATATGCTATGTTTTTCACTTTTCTTCTATTTTCACACTTAACAATTTCTTTTCATTTTCAAAAGTCTCATGACCAGTGCATGTGACTGTGAGACCTCTCACATGACCTGAGGCCTAGCCCATGAGGTCATCATGACATCATGCCTCATGTCTTTCATCTCCGTCTTTTTATTCATGTAGGTATGCTTCTTTGTTCCCACATAGACTTCTCACCGTACTCATGTTTATCTTGCTTTCACCTCATGTCTCCTCATCTCTACTGGCCCTAAACTATTTAGGACTCAGACGACCTACCCTAAACCTGTCGCTATTCACTATATAAACCTGCTCCTCTTTGTTGTCTACTTTTCCTTAGGCCTATTCACTTGAATCCTCCTTCACCTTTGGGGCTGGTTTCAACTAGAGTACTACTCTTGTATCCTTCATCTCTCTTATCCTACTCTGCCTTTGCCAAACTCGTCCTTGTCAATGGATGCTCCTTGTCTTTCCCTTGTACATGCTTTACTTGGGAACAGTCCACTTCCTCATCATCAATTACCATGTCTTGGTCCACATCTGGCTTGACGTTAGGACCTGCACCATACATACCATTGCTGAAGTCGCCCTCTGCCTAGATTAGGCTAAGTTCTCTTAGTTGTTTCTTCCATCATTCACTACCAGTTTCACTGGTCATGTGACTTTGAAAGAGAAAGAATACATTAAGTGTAAAAAAGCTGAAAGAAAGGTAAAACATAGCATGTAGGTCCAGAACTATAACACATTCTATCACCATTCTCACTGACCACAAGAACCTCTCCTATCTTAAGGACCCCAGGAAACTATCACACTATCAAGCATAATGGTATCTCTTCCTCCAAGACTTGAACATTGTTTGGAAAGTCACTCCTGGTTCTATGATAGGCCCAGCAGATGTTCTCTCATGCAGTTCCCTTCGCCATCTCTTTCTTTCCTTAGTCCTATTCACTGGAATCCCTCTCCTACTTAGGGGCTGTGTTTTCTTCAAATACCACTCTTCTTACATCCAATTTATTCTTTGCATTTGCTATCTTTGTTCTCATTACTGGACACTCTGTTTATGCTCTATTTAGGCACCATCAACTTCATAGTTGCCAAGTATCATGTTCTAGTCCATGTTTGGCTAGATGTTTGCCACTGCCAAGTTCATACAGTTGCAGAGGTCACCATTATCCTAAATTAGGGTCATATCTCCTATTAGTTGTTTTGGTCCATTTCACCAGTCCAGAATCACCCCACTTTCCCATGGCCTGGCATTTCAACTGTTCTTGGGACCCTCTTTACCCCAATTACTTCCATTACAACCAATCCTACTACATCTGCCACTGCAATGGACATAATCTCAATGTACACTGTCCATTCCTCATCTCCCCAGACTTCTTTCATCCCCTTCCTCTACCTCTCCATTATCTTCATCCACACCAATATCTACCCTTGACAATAATGTCTCTTTTTACAACTGACTTCATCAATGTAAAACTTCCTTCTTCCTCTGTCTATTCCTTTGCTTTTCCCTACCTGCCCTATCCCTGATACTCTTTGGTATCCTCTTCACTACATATTGTACTTCTGATAAAACTTTGAACCAGGAGGTTGGATTATACTGAGGGGGTAATGTTACAGTTATTCCAGTTATTCTCCTGTTTGCTCCTTCCATTCCTATTGTTCTCACAGCTTCCATCTTGTTTCTCATGGACAACAACTTCTCCATAGCCATCTTTCTCGTGATAGCAAGTATTTCCCACATTCCATTTGTTATAGTTCAGGACCTTACGCTACACTTTTCATTTTTCTTTCATTTTCACACTTAACATTGTCTTTTCATTTTGAAGTCACGTGACCAGTGCATGTGACCATGAGACCCCTCACGTGACCTGAGGCCTAGCCCATGATGTCATCATGACATCATGCTTCATGTCTTCATCATGACATCATGCTTCATGTCTTCATCTCTGTCTCTTCCTTCTTATGAGTATGCTTCTCTTCCCACAATGGACTTCTCACTGTACTCGTGTTTATCTTGCTTCTTTCTCATGCTTCTTATCTTTACCAGCCCTAAACTATTTAGGACTCAGACAACCTACCCTAAACCTGTCGCCATTCACTATATAAACCTACTCCCCTCTGTTGTCTACCTTTCCTTAGTCCTATTCACTTGAATCCTCTCCACTGTTGGGGCTGGTTCTCTTGTTTACCACTCATACTACTATCCAATCCTACTCTGCATTTGCCATCTCTTGTGCAATGTTACTGCATGCTCGTCATACCATGTTTCTTGCCCAGTGCATGATTTACTTGGGCACCGTCAACTTCTTAGTCCTCAAATACCATGTTCTCATACATGTCTGGTTAGATGTACACACTCAACAAGTTCACACCATAGCAGAAGTCACCCGATGCCTAGATTAGGTGTCATTCTCCATTTTAGTTTTCATCCCATTTCACTTGAATAGGACTGCTGCAAGGCTAATCCTATTTAGCTCCCCCTTGCCTTAATGGTTATATACGCGCTTGTGCTCACGCAGATCACCTCGCTCTCTAACAACAATTAGCCACCATCAACCTCTACACCACCACTTGCATCATTCATATTTTGCCAACACCAGAGCCCACCTGTTGTTATAGGATTCATGATATGATTACTATAACACTGGACGCTTATCTTATCTTATCAGATAGCATCTCACATGATAATCCCCACAGCTATGCTTAGGGTCTAGGACCACACCTAGACCAGTCACGTGACATGACATTATCATTAGGCCTGGAGCTATGACCTCATCGGTCTAGGCTATGATATCATCAATGATGTCATGCCTTATGGTAACCTCATGGACACCTCATGTTATCTGCATGTTCCCCTTCTATACCAGCCCTCATGTAGATACAGGAGCCTCCCCTAAACAAATCCCTTACATATATATACTGCAGACTCTCCTGTATATTCCCTAGTTCTATTCACTTGTATCTTGCCCAGTTCCCTATGTCCAAACTGCCTAAGATACCAAGTGGGTGCTCTCCCACATTCCTTGCCAGGTTATGCCATCCTGTTACGAAAGCACTCATTGTCAAACCCTTCTCCCTTCTTGTTGGCCTATCTATTGGCTAGATGCCACCTCATCATCATCACCAGCAGGAACCTTTCTGCAAGGCAAATGGAGCAGCCTCATTTGCCATTCCACTCCAATCCACCTGTACCTTCACTCCCAAGTGGGAATATTTTCCTGAACCAATCCCTGCTCACAAGTTTACCCCCATCAACCAAGTTCCCTGAATTCTCTCACCTTCCCCTTCCTTCTCTTCTTATGTCATCTCTCCTGTTCCCCAACCCGTTCCAGCCTCTATCCCCATACACCATTAGCATAAAAAATACCATCAAAACCCTCGTAACATCTGCCTCAAAACAACCCATTTCACCATACTTTCCCACCTCTATCCCAAAGTTCTCCTTTGCCGCCCTTCAAAATTTCTCTAAGCTATGTCTCAGGAAGGAGAACAAACCGCCCCATCAATTGGAAACTATGCTTTTTAAATCTTCTCCTATCACCATGGCCATTTCCCTCATCCCAATATAATCCCAGGATCCTTCTTTCTAAACTACATTGCCACCCTCCCCAGCCCTTCCTAGTATTACACATATTACTGAGGAACTGAAATCAATGAGAAAGCCTTAACTCTCATTACCTTCTTCCTCAATGACCTCCACCTTATACTTGTCATTGATCCCCTCATTGAATCAGGCTCCCTCTTGGATTGTCTTATTCAGCAATGCTTGCCTTGCCTTTCAAATCCCACTCACCTAATCCCTTATTACTTGTCTAAAGGAAATTGGTAGTTTTATCCCCACTGTGATGCAACAGATTCATCAGGAACAATAGCATGCCCTTCTACTTGCCCTCAAACAATCTGGCATTGATGATCTCATCATTGCCATCTATTACCACCACCAAATAGACTCTCTTTCACTCTTATTCAAACCCCAAACCACCCTATTCTCATGTGGCCAGACACTCCAATCATCCCTGGGGTCCCATTCAGCTCAATTATCCTCATTATGATTAATCCTGGTATATTTGTCATTTGTACTGGATGTAATCTCAATTACAATGCCTGTTCATCTCCTGCCCTCAATGTAATATGGCACTAGACTACAAGGCTTCCTTTATCTCCTCCCTCTAACCCTCCATTATCTTCTTCTATACTAATACCAACCTCTTAAACTTCCTTCACTCTAGTATTAGTCAACTAGTATGGTGAATGCATTTACTCCCCATACTCCCTCCAACATGTTAAAGACCAAACTGGTCTTGCCCATAACACTCAATTCCCAACTGGTCCTTCAGTATAGTCCCTAACTTCTCTGATGCAGAACTGGCTAACAGTGAAGCTCATGACAATAACTTCCTCTTTTGTGACTGATTCCATTGGTGTAAAAGCTCCCTTTCCCTGTTATAGTTTAGGACCTATACACTATGTTTTTCACTTTTCATTCACTTTTAACACTTAACACTTTCCTTTCACTTTTGAAGTCATGTGACCAGTGCACATGACCATGAGACATCTCATGTGACTTGAGGCCTAGCCCCTGACGTCATCATGATAACATGCCTCATGTCTTTCATCTCCATCTATTTGTTCACATGAGTACGCTTCTTCATTCCTACATGGACTTCTCACTGTACTCATGTTCACCTTGCTTTCCCCTTGTGTTCCTTATCTTTACTGGCCCTAAACTATTTAGGACTCAGATGACCTACCCTAAACCCATTGCCAGTCATTACTTAAATCCATTGTCTCTTGTTGTCTACTTTCCCTTAGTCATATTCATTTGTATTCCCCTCCACCTTAGAGGCCAGATACTTTCCAAATACTACTCTTCTTCCTTCCATTCCTAACTCTGCTCTTGCTGGCTTTGTGCACATTATAGCATGCTCATCGTTGTTTCCTCATAGTATGATCTACCTTGGCACTGTCAACTTCCTCATTCTTGAATACCACGTTCTCATCCACATCTGGTTGGACACATGTACTTGAATAGTCCACACCATCGCAGAAGTTGCCCAATGCCTAGATTAAGTGTTGTTCTCTTTGTTAAGTTTCTATCTGGTTTCACCATCCTCATCCATGTCTGGTTGGACATGCATACTTAATCTGTCCACACCATTGTGGAAGTTGCCCAACACCTAGATTAGATGTCATTCTTTTGTTTTAGTTTTAGTTCGGTTTCATTCCCTCTGTCTATTTCTATGGTTCTCTCTACCCACCCTATCTCTAACACTTTTTGGTATCCTTTTTGCTACATATTGTTCTTCTGATGGAGCTTCAAACCAGGAGGTTTGATTGTACTAAGGGGATAATGTTACAGTTATTTCCCTATTTACTCCTTTTGCTCTTATTGTCTTCACCTCTTTTGTCTTGTTTCATATAGACAACGACTTCTCTGCAGCCATCTCTCTCATGATAATGAGTACTCCCATATTCCATTGACTTCTATAGCATTCCATTCTCTCACACCTACACTATATATATCTTGTTGCATACCATGTATTCTCCACTCTTGATCTATGCAATTTATTGCACCTTTCTTGTGTCCTTGATTCCCTATGTCCATTGAGCTCACTATCCCAATGTTTCTCTTGATCTCTGATCTTTCTTGAGCTCTTCAGGGTACTGTTGTACCTCTTCATGAGCATCTTCCCTGAAATGTCACCCATTGCTTATAACCCACACTTGAAAGTAGTGCTTTTGTATAACACACCATATCTGCATTAAACATTGCAATAGTTCCAGAGAGGTCACTATGTACAGATCCATAAATTAAAAGAGGTCCTTTGCTGATGTAAGTGGGGAAAGAAGCTTAGAATTTCCCAGACCAGTCTCTGTCTGGCAGATTCAGGGAAAACAAGAAGGTAAAAATAGTCAATCAATTGAAGTAAGACATGGGTATTTATACTTTTGCTAGGAATTATATCAATTATATAATTGAATAGCTTGATAACATAGCAACCATTAATTGTAATCAAATATGGATATTATCAAATGCAGCATTGAATAAATGTTCTAATACAGTGGCCAACAAGTAGAACACCAATTGATTTACAAGAAGCTAAATCTGAGCTAGTAGTTGAAGAAAAGGATGTGAATAAGACAATTTTTGTAGAGCAAACAATAGAAGGGTGAGTATAAATGAGTGACAATTTGCAGATTAGACACTGTCTGCAGAAGAGGGTGAGTAAGAGACTCTTTGCAGTATAGATACAGTGTGAAGAAGAGGGTGTGAGTGGGAGACTCTTTGCAGTGCAGACACTGTGAAGAGGAGGGTGTGAGTGAGAGACTCTTTGCAGTACAGAGACAATGTGAAGAAAAGGGTGTGAGTGAGAGACTCTTTGCAGGGCAGACACTATGTGAAGAAGAGGGTGTGAGTGAGAGACTCTTTGTAGGGCAGACACTGTGTGAAGAGAAGGGTGTGAGTGAGAGACTCTTTGCAGGGCAGACACTATGTGAAGAAAAGGGTGTGAGTGAGAGACTCTTTGTAGGGGTAGACACTGTTTGAAGAACAGGGTCTGCCCTACAAACCTAAGTTATAGTTCAGGACCTATACACTATGTCTTTCACTTTTCCTTTGTTTTCATACTTAATGCTTTCCTTTCATTTTTGAAGTCACGTGACCAGTGCATGTGACCATGAGACATCTCACATGACCTGGGGCCTAGCCTGTGATGTCATTATGACATCATGCCTCATGTCTTTCATCTCTGTCTCTTTATTCACACAAGTACACTTCTTCTTTCCCACATGGACTTCTTGCCGTACTCATGTTCCCCTTGCTTCTTCCTCATGTTCCCTTATCTATATCAGCCCTAAATTATTTAGGACTCAGACGACCTACCCTAAACCCATTGCTAGTCACTATATAAACTCACCTCCTCTCATCATCTACCTTTTTCTTAGTCCTATTCATTTGTATTCCCCTCCACACTAGGGGCCGGATACTTCCCAAATACCACTCTACTTACTGTTCCTGCATTGAGATTGTGAACAACTTGTTGTATTGTCCTACCCTTGCAATTGCTGTCTTCATCCTTGTTATCAGACGCTCATCATTGAACATTGTTTTATGTTATACCTTGGTACAGTGAACTTCCTCATCACAGAATATCATGTCCTCGTCCACATTTGGTTGGACATGCATACTCAAACAGTCCATACTGTTGCCAAAGTTGCCCAACACCTAGATTAGGTGCTATGCTCCTTGTTTAGTTTTTGTCCAGTTTCACCTGAATAGGACTGCTGTGAGGCCAAACAACATTCTTTCCCCTTCCCTCTGTCTTATGCAATCTCACACCAACACTGACTGTATCCACCAGCAGCAACAAGCCAATGCCCTAAACTTCTATGCTGCTACATGCATCTGTACCCTGTTCCTCACTCCATCTGTCACTTGCAACCTATCTCCTTCTCCCTCTCCAGCTCCCATTCATGTATGCAGGCAGCACAAGAAGTATATTCAGAATCCTCATAATGTACAAGTAGGCAACACTCAGTACACCCATCTCTTTCACCTCCAACCTTGCAACATTCTCCATTGTCCCTCTAAGTTTCTTTAAGCCATGTCTGGAGCAGCCATGGAAGGAGCCCCACCGCTGCCCATTAACCCCAATGTCACATGGATGGAAATTTGCAATACAATAGTGGCTATGGCTACAATGCTACAAAACTCCCTGTTGGCACAATAGCAGCTTGCCCAACAACTTGTCGACACCACCACCACCACTCCCACTCACCATTCCTCACTCCTCACCTGCCTCATTGCTGACCCAGGTACATGGGACAGCAACTGCTCAATATTCTGCCCCTGGTGGGTGAAGATAGCTATGTGGGTCCAATGCCAAGGTGGCTTGGATGAATGTCAGCAAACCACAGCCGTCCTTCTGCAGATGGTTGGTAAGGCAGAATCCTTCTCCTGCATCATGCTAGAAAGGTACCAAAAGAAAAACTCCACCCTTGAGTGGCTGTCCTGGAAGGAGTTGAAAAAAGAAGTAGAGAACCATCTCAGGATTGGCATCCTGAAAGAAGAAAGCTACATTCAACTAACCAACCTCTGGCAAGGTATGATACCAGTGGAAGTTTTTACACAACAGTTCAAATTGCTCCAATAAGATGCCAACCTGTTAGTCCACAATAATAATGTCCTCCGGTTGTATCAAGAACACCTCAATTACAACATTTACTTCCAACTATTGATTCAGACTCCCACCCTTGCTGATTCCCTCCCCAAATGGCAAGAAGCGGCTATTGAGATGGGGAAAACATTTGAGAAAATGCAGTTAGAACATAGTAAACAATTGCAGAAGATATTTGAGCCTTGCTTCACTGAAGTAGGGACTCAGCCAGGCCAGGGCACCCTGATGGACACATGTGCAGTCCAGCCTCAACAAGAAACATGCATGTGTTACAACCGCAGTAAGCCAGGCCACCTCTTCCACGCTTGCAAGGAACCATGCAAACCAAGAGGTTGCCCTATTTTTGACCTTGTCACCAGTTGAACTCACTATGCTCCACCTCATCCTGCTCCGCTCCATGAGATTCTGCTTGTCCCCACAACCTCCATCACCATGGCCCCTGAAGCCACACAAGGTTCCAGAAATCCCCTATAGATGACTGAAGAGGTGCAAGCCTACTATCTCAACATGTTTGAGTCCCAAGCATGCCAGCTTGCCACTGAGGGACTTAAGGGAAAAGGCAAGGCCAAGTAGATCTGGGAGGTACCTACTTGGCTATGGACAAAATTTCATCTTCTCATTCTTCATCTCCTCTTTCTTCTTCCTTTTCTAACTGCTTTGTTATACTTGGGGGGATGGACAGTCTGTCAGGCAGTGATAACATACTGAACACTTGTGATTCTCCTAGTTATGATACCACCTCCGAAGGAGCATTTCTTTGGAGCATGGCACTGGAGAATAAATATAGCATGCTTAATTCTCCACTTATGGACAAAATTTCCTTATTCTCTAAATCCTCCCCTAACCCTAACCTCACCCTCAGAAATACTTCTCCTGGGGGAGAATTTGACATAAATACTGACATCTACTTCTAGAAAAATGAAAAATGGCAAAAAAACAACTGAAAAAGCACTCCTCAATTCTGGTGCAGTCCAGACCTTTGTGGACAAACAATGGGTAATGTCTCTTGGCATTCTCATGAAAAAATTAACTTCTCCTCAACGCTAATGGGACTTCTTCGTCCCATGGCACTATTACAGATTATGTTTCAGTTGTATTTTCATACCAGGGACACTCTGAAGGAGTCAACACCTTTGATAACCAACTTGGGTACCCATCGCATTTATTTAGGCTACAACTGGTTCCAATGCCACAACCCACTTATTGACTAGGTCAATAAAGAAATCAAGTTCTGCCACTGCACTTGTAATTGCATTACTATTAATGCAGCCAGCCTTGTTCACGAAATCTGGAACCTAGCCATTCATTCCATTGAAGAAGGCCTTGCGGAAAAAGTACCCTCTCAGTACCACAAATTCCTTGACATCTTCAGCAAGGAAGAATTGAAGCACATGCTGGTCTGCAAACTGTGGGATCATGCCATTGACCTAAAACCAGACTTTGTCCCCAAAAAGGTCATGTTATTCCATTATCTGATACTGAACTAGACAAAGTCAGGAACTTCATTACCTCTGAACAAGAAAAAGGGTATATATGCCCATCAAAATCCCCACAAATGGCTCCAGTATTTTTTATCCCAAAGAAAACTGGCAAAAAACATCTCGTCATGGACTATTGGTATTTAAATGAGGGTACAGTAAAAAACTCATACCCACTCCCTCTTATTTCTGCTCTTGTTGATCACCTAAAGGGCACAGACAGATTTACCTGCCTTGATCTCCACTGGGGATATAATAATGTCTGGATCAAGGAGGGCAACAAGTAGAAAGCAGCATTCATAATACCCCTGGGGGCTTACAAACCAGTTGTAATGTATTTTGGAATGACTAACTCTCCCCCAACATTCCAACAGATGATGAACGATATATTTAACAACATGTATGCCACCATCATCATGTATCTTGATGACATATGTATTTTCATGAAAAATAAATCTGATGAAAAACATTCTGAGGTCGTGAAGGATGTATTGCACAGGCTTCACAAAAATGACCTTTATGCAAAACATGAAAAATGCATATTTAATGCCCAAAAAGTTGACTTTTTAGGTATGACTGTATCAGCCAATGGCATTGGCATGCAAAATAACAAGGTTGATGCAATACTTGACTGGCCTGCTCCTGCAAAGCTCAAACAGCTTCAATCCTTCCTCAGCTTGTGTAACTATTACATCATTTCATTAATGGTTTCAGACAGATCACCCACCCTCTCAATAATCTGACAAAAAAAAAATGTGTCATACACCTGGGGGGGAGGCACAGCAAAATGTGTTTGACACACTCAAAAAACAGTTTATGACAGCCCCTCTCCTCATGTTCCCCAACTCATCAAAGGATATGCATGTTGAAACCAACATAAGTGATATCACCACTGGCATGGTACCATCGGTCTTAGGGGAGGATGGCTCCTGGCGTCCTTGTGCATTTCTTTCTCACTCTTTCTCCTCTGCTAAGTGTGTTAAAAGCATACAGGTGGTAAGGTAGAGGAATACCTGACACTCACCAAGGTTTAAGGGGTTAGCTTAAGGAGATGGTTGTGGTAAGAACACAAGATGTTATTCGAACTCAGATGACTGAGTTCCAACTTATATACTACATAGGCCATGTGACTATTTCCTAATGAGGTAAGCTACACTACAACTAGTAAGTAAT
>JBBPLC010000295.1:0-31611 GCA_038089535.1 Hemileccinum rubropunctum | reverse complement strand
TAGTAGTATATATAGTGGTAGCGATGCGACTGGGTTAGCCAGTCTTATTCATTTGTTCTACCCTCCACACTGTGGGGCCTGGGATACTTGAGTACCGCTCATCCTTTCCTTTTGCCGGTTGACCACCATTATAGGGTCCTCATCGTATTTATCATTCTTGGCGACACTCGGGCCATCCTAGCTAGAGGCTAGGCCACCCTCGTTGGAGTTGGTTCTTACCATTCCACTCCGTTACAGAAATGGGTTCTGGTCTAAATATGGATTGCCCATCCAGCAGGGCTTTGTAGGGTTTTATGCAGGAAATGTTGATGGTAGGATGGATAGATATGGAGGAAGGGAGGGTGATGGTGATGGCATTAGGGAGAATGGTGGAGATATGATAGGGTCCAATGAATTTTTGTGTGAGTTTACATGCAGGGTAAGGGAGAGAGAGGTATTTGGTGGGGAGCCAAACAAGATCTCCAATAGAATAGTCTGGAGCGGAAGAGCGCTTGAATGTTTGTGTGTGTGACATCCAATTGCATGTTTTCTGTAACATAGTAGTGATCTCTTCATGGGAGCGACCAATAGTTTTACTGAATAACCCCCCAGGAGTTGTGGTGGAGATTGTGGGCTCCATTCCCATGCGCGGGGAGTAGTTTCACATAACTGAAAAAGGGGTGGTGCCCATGGCTGTGGTGAGAGTGTTGTTATGCATGAATTGCACCATCTTCAACCACGAGGCCCATGTCTCCTGCTTTTTTATGATGTAAGCATGGAGATACACGATAACTTCTTGATTGACCCTTTCTGTCTGACTATCCGTTTGAGGATGATACACTGTTGAGAGTTTCTGCTGAATGCCAAGAACCTTGCAAAGTTCCTTGGTGAACTCCAAGACAAATTGTGATCCCCTGTCTGAGAGAATAGTGTTAGGTAGTCCATGTAGACACCATACGTGGTCTCTAATAAAGTGGCTAAGTCCAAGGAAGAAGTGGTTTTTAAACAAGGAAATAGGACAATTTCTTTAGAAAAATGGTTGACGACTACCCCTATGGAATCGAAACCATTGAAAGGGGGTAGTCCTGTGACAAAGTTGAATGAAATATCTTCCTCTGGGTGAGAAGGAATTGGAAGGGGCATAAGCTTTCCTGCTGGTGGCTTTGATGAACCCTTCGTGAGGGAGCACACCTGGCAGTGTTCTATATAAGATGCAATGTCTTTGGCAGCTCTGGGCCACCAGTAAAAGTATTTAATGGAAGAAATGGTACGATCGTGGCCTGGGTGGCCAGCGACAGGAGAATCATGGAAAAGTGAGATTATCTCGGTATGAAGAGGAGGGGGCACAAAGATAATGCCATTTGAATTTCTGAAAAGCTTTCATTTGTGTAGTATTTGTATTTGTTGATAGCATCAACATCCATTCTAGTGGATTCCAAAGATAATTTAGTCTCAAAGTTCGGAGAAAGGGATGTAGAGGAAATGGCCTTGACTCCCATTGAGCCAAAACCTTTGTTATTTCATTGTGACTCATCTAGAGTCTTTTCTTTTGTTAAAGTGGGGTTTTCTATTTTTTCAATAATTAGTTGCACAATACAATCAAATTTAGAAACGTGAAAAGGTGAATCAGAGTGGTTGAACAGAATTACACCAATTTTTCCGCTATAATTGGCATCAATGACTCTGGCCATGATGTCAATTTTATGTTTGAGGGCAAGGCCCGACCGAGGTGCAATTCTGCCATAGGTACCAGAGGCGAGTTGGATCTTGACACAGGTGGGGATGAGGCACTGATTGTGGGCAGGGATGTCAAGATCAATGGATGTGTACAGGTCAAAGCCTGCGGCATTGGGAGAGCCCTTTGAGGGTAAGTGAGTGTCTGTGGATGTTAATTTGACCGGAATAGATAAGGAGGAAGAGTGGAGAACAGTGGAGGGAAAAACAGTAATGTTCTCGTTTAATTTATCAACTGTGTCTCCATGGTCAGGACGTCAAGAGAGTGTGTCGGCACGACCGTTCATGGTGCCTGGTTTATAAATGAGGGTATAGTTGAATTCTTGCAACAGCTCATGCCAGCAGGCTTGTTGACCCAAGAGCGTTTGCAGTTTTTTCCAGTATTTGTTATGGTCGGTCCGGGTAGGAACAAACGTAGACCTGGGAGACGAGGGATGTCGACTAAGGGGCTTGCTTATCGATGGGATGAGTCGTGAGAGGAGCGACCGGGGACAAGGACAAGTCATGTGGTTAACGACCGGAGACTTCCACAGGGACTTCCTGAGGTGGACGAAGGTAATCGACCAAGGGATACCCTTGTCGATGAAACAACTGCAAAGAAGAGCAGTGGGGGTGAGTTGCAAAGAAGAGCAACCAGAGAAGAAGGTAGAGTGACGAGCGTCCACTCAAAAGTAGGACGGATGACTTAGAGAGCGATAGACGAATGAAGGAAACAAAGAATGCTATTCCAGGTAGGTCTAGCTTAGAGAATACAAGGTAACGACGGCAGGGTTTATATACCTAAAGGGAACTGTGCACGGACCAAGCTATGTAGCATCGGAAGGTCAGAGGAAGCTCAATAAGGTAAGTGGTGTGAGGAAGATAACGGAAGTTATCGGAACAAAGGAAATGCGGCTGTCTGTTGAAAGGAAGTGGAACAAAAGATAAGAGTTCGTAATCAAGATGACCATCGTGAGAAGAGCGAGAGAAAGTGGTGGTCGTAGTGCGAAAGAAAGGCATTAGCAAGAAGTGTAAGACAAATGCTAATGCGAAAGGCAAAGAAAAAGCGAATTGTAACAGTATTCGAGATTTTTATGGTCTGTCCAAATCTCGAAGTTAGCTTTACCGATTAAATAATGGCGCCACTCTTCGAGGGTGTGAATGATGGCAAGCAACTCCTTGTTGTAGACTGGGTAGTTGCGTTCTGCAGATGAAAATGAATGTGAGAGAAAAGCATAAGGGCGCCAAGAGCCATCCTCCCCCAGGATGGACAAGACTGCGCCAGTGGCAATGTCGCTGGCATCTATTTCAATGCGCATTTCCTTGGAAGCATCAGGGAATGCAAGGAGAGGAGCCATGGTGAATTGGTTTTTGAGCTTGTCAAATGCTTTTTGTTGTGCCTCCCCCCAGGTATATGGCACATTTTTCTTTGTAAGATCGTTTAGGAGGCATGCAATCTGTCCAAATCCATTAATAAAACAATGATAATAGTTACATAACCCGAGGAAGGATTGAAGTTGTTTGAGCTTTGTGGGCACGGGCCAATCAAGTATCGTGTTGACTTTGTTGTTTTGCATACCGACACGGTCATGCCTAAAAAGTCAACTTTTTCAGCATTAAATATGCATTTTTTGGGTTTTGCGTAAAGGTCATTTTCACATAGCCTGTGCAATACTTCCTTTACAACCTCAGAATGTTCTTCATCAGATTTATTTTTTGTGAAGATGCACATATCATCGAGGTAGACAATGACTGCAGTGTACATGTCATTA
The DNA here is from genome assembly GCA_038089535.1 of Hemileccinum rubropunctum. Lineage (NCBI taxonomy): Eukaryota > Fungi > Basidiomycota > Agaricomycetes > Boletales > Boletaceae > Hemileccinum > Hemileccinum rubropunctum. The sequence continues at coordinate 28,147 of JBBPLC010000295.1, read as the reverse complement.
AATATGTCGTTCATCATCTGTTGATAGATGGGAGGTGAATTAGTCATCCCAAAATACATTACTACTGGTTTGTAAGCTCCCAGGGGCATTATGAACACAGCCTTCCATTCATCACCTTCTTTGATATGAACGTTGTTGTAACCCCACCTAAGGTTGAGGCAGGTGAATTTGTCCATGCCTTTGAGGTGGTTGACTAATGCTGAAATGAGGGGAAGAGGATATGAGTTTTTTACTGTACCCTCGTTTAAATAACAGTAGTCCATAACAAGATGTTTTTCGCCAGTTTTCTTTGGGATAAAGAAGACTAGGGCAGTTTGAGGAGATTTGGAAGGGTGGATGTAGCCCTTTTCTTGTTCGGAATTAATGAAGTTCTGGACTTCTTCTAGTTCAGCATCAGAAAGAGGAATTACACAACCTTTCTTTTTGGGCTTGAGATCGATGGCATGGTCCCAGGGTTTTCGTATAGGCATGCGCTTAGATTCTTCTTTACTGCAAAGGTTGAGGAATTTGTGGTATTGCTTTGGTACCTTGTCAGTGAGTCCTTCCTCGATGGAACGGATGGCTGGGTTCCAGACCTCTTTAATTAATCCTGCTGCATTGATGGTGATGCAGTTGCATGTGCAGTGACAGAACTTTATTTCTTTGTCGACCCAGTCAATCAATGGGTTGTGTCACTGGAACCAGTTGTAGCCTAGATAAATACAGTGAGTTCCCAAATTGGTTACCAAGGCATCAACTCCTTCAAAGTGACCTTGGTAAGAGAAGATAATGGAAACATAATCGGTAATCGTGCCGTGGGACGATGAAGTTCCATCAGCGTTAGTGATAGATCGAGGAAGAGATAATTTTTTAGTGGGAATGCCCAGGGACATTACCCATTTTTTGTCCACAAAAGTTTGGACTGCTCTGGAGTTGAGGAGCGCTTTTTCTGATGTTTTTTGCCATTTGTTATTTTTCTAGAAATAGACATCAGTATCAATGTTGAATTCCCCAGCAGAAGAGGTATTCCTGAGGGTAAGGTTAGGGTTAGAAGCAGAATTGTGTAAAAAAGAAAAATTGTTCGTAACCAGAGAATTAAGCACACTATGTTTATCCTCTGGTTCTGCACTCCGAAGAGACGCTTCTTTGGAGTCGGTATCGTAACTAGTACAAACAGAATTGTTCAGTGTGTCAATGTTGCCCAACAAACTGTCTATCTCCCCAAGTATTGCAAAACAGTTATATGAAGGAGAAGAAGAAGAAGACTTTAGGTCCATGGCTGAGTAGGTACCTCTCACTACTCAGCTTTGCCTTTTCCCTTTAGTCCCTCAGTGGCGAGCTGGCAAGCCTGGGACTTGAACATATCTAAGTAGTAGGCTTGCATCTCTTCAGTCATCCACAGAGGATTTCCGGATCCTTGTGCGGCCTCAGGAACTGTGGCAATGGAAGTGGTGGGAGCGAGTGGAATTTCGCGAAGAGGAGCGGGGCATGGAGGAGCATAGTGTGTGTACCCGGTAACCAGGTCGAAGATGGGCCGGCCATGCAGTTTGCAAGGTTCTTTACATGTGTGTGAGAGATGACCAACCTTGTTACAGTTGTAGCAGGTCCTTGATTCCTGCTGGGTCAGTTGGACAGTGCATGTGTCCATTGGGGCTCCTCAGCCCGGTTGTATACCCACTTCTGTGAAGTGGAGCTCAAATTGTCGCTGTTGTGGTTGTTTGCTCCTTTCCAACCACATCTTTTCAAATATTTTACCCATTTCAATAGCTTTTTCTTGCCACATTTCGAGCGAGTCGGCCAGGGCGGGGCTGTGAGTCGATAATTGAAAGTAAATGTTATAGTCCATTCACTCTTTATATAGGTGAAGGATGTTATGGTCGTGTCACGACCGGTCCACATCCTGCCAGAGAAGCTCGAACTGTTGGGTGAATACCTCTATCAGCATCGAGCTTTACTGGAGGTTGGTGAGATAGATGTATGACTCCTCTTTGAGAATGTCAATATGGAAATGACCCTCTACTTCCATTTTTAACTCGTCCCAGGTGTGCCATTCCAGGACTGAGTTTTTCTTTTGGTATTTTTTGAGGGTTATCCTCACAAAAGATGTGGCTTTTCCCATCATCCGAAGCAGGACAGCTGCTGTTTGTTGTTGGTTGTCAAGACTGCCTTGACACTGCACCCAGGTTGTGATCTTCACCCACTAGGGGCAGAAGGTTATGTGATTGCCATCCCAGGTGCCAGGGTCAGCGATTAGTTTATTTGGCAGGGACGACGTATGTGTCATGGCTGCCTCAGCGAGCTGTTGTGTCATCTGCTGTTGGGACAGTAGTGATGCTTGAAGAAGTGCAGCCATATTGGCCATTGTATTGCGGATGTCGGCCCATGTAACATTGGGGTCGACAGGTGGTGCGGCAGCTTGTTCTGACATTTTTATAGAAACTTAGAGGGGCAGCAGAGAACAGACTTAGGGCGGAGATGGTAGAATGCAGCAAAATGATTGGTTTTGGGGCATACATTCTTAAGTTCTTTACAGCAAGGTTTGCACTGACGATGTGCACGAGGTAGAGCTGGTGCAGGAGGAGGAATAGGAGAGACAGCACGTGAGGAAAAGGAAGGGGATAGTGAGCGAGGCTTGGGAGTCACTTCTCTGGCGGGGATGGATTCGGGAAAGTACTCGTGTGGTTGGTGGTCATTAGGATTGATCTCATCATAAGTAGGTGGGATTTCTCTTGAGTAGTGTGCAAAATTTGGAGCGAAGAGATGGGGCAGCTCTGGTGTGGGTGAGATGTGGATAATATGAGTGGCAGCATGGAAGTTGATAGCGGCTTGTTGCTGTTGAAATGCGAGGTGGTCTGTGTGAGCACGAGAGCACATAAAATGTTGAAGGTGAGGGGGAGCTGACAGGATCGGCCTCACAGCAGTCCTATTCAAGTGAAACGGGATGAAGAGAACAACTAAAGCACAACACATAATCTAGGTGTTGGGCGACTTCAGCAACAGTGTGGATGGTTCGAGTTCTGACATCTAACCAGATGTGGATGAGGAAGTGATAATCAAGTACTAGAAAGTTTATGGTGCCCAAGTAGATCATGAACTTTTGGCACAAGAAACGATGAATGAGCAGTAATGTTGCTCAAGAGATGGAAAGAGCAGAGTAAGATTTAGAGGACAAGAAGAGTGGTAGACAAATGACCAGGCCCCTAAGGTAGGAGAGTAATCAAGTGAATAGGACTAGGGAAAAACAGACGACAGAGAGGAGTGGGTTTATATAGTGAATAGCGACGGATTTAGGGTAGGTTGTTTGAGTCCTTAATAGTTAAGGGCTGGTGTGAGAAGGGTAAACATGAGGAAAATATAAGGTAACCATGAGGATAGCGAGAAGTCCATGTGGGAAAAGAGAAGCATCCTCATGGGAAAGGAAACAGAGATTAAAGACATGAGGCACAATGATTAGTTCCTCCTTGCCATCGTTTATGCATTCTCACAACAACGCCAACTGTCTCCACTATTGTCAACAGAACACCACCATCGAACTCTATGCCACGCAACGAATCATCACTGCCACATCCCCAGAAGTAGAACTCTTTCATACCACAACACCCAAATGGGAATACTTCCCAGAACCCCTGCCCATTTGGGAGTTCACCCCTATTGAACAATGCACTCATATCCTCTCGCCCTCTCTGTAACGGAGTGGAACAGCAAATGAGGCTATTCCATCCACCTTGTGGGAAGGTTCCTGCTAGCAACAAAGGGTTGTCAACAAGTGGCATCTAGCCATAACAGATAGCAGTGAGGAGAGGGGTTCAGGGAATGCAAGTGTCTTTCATAACAGGATGGCATAACCCAGCAAGAGTGTGGTGAGGACCACCACTGTACCTCAGGTGGTTCAGATGTGGGGAACCAGGCAAGATACAAGTAAATAGAACTAGGAAATATATAGGAGGGTACTACAATATATATAGGAAAGGGATCAGTTTAGGGGAGGCTCCTGTATCTACGTAAGTCCAAGTGTTATAGTAATTGTATTGCAAATACTATAACACTCTCCCACTTTCTCTTTCCATGCCATCTTTCCCATCCCCATTCCTGTTGTAGCTGCTGTGCTACATCAGTACAAGAAATATCATCGTAACCCTCAAAACATCCATCTCGAGACCACTCGCTTTGCCACCCTCTTCCACCTCCATCCCCATACACTCCTTCATTGCCTCTTCTGTTGAAAGCATACAGGTGGTAAGGTAGAGGAATACCTGACACTCACCAAGGTTTTAAGGGGTTAGCTTAAGGAGATGGTTGTGATAAGAACACAAGATGTTATTTGAACTCAGACAACTGAGTTCCAACTTATATACTACATAGACCGTGTGACTATTTCCTAATAGGGACAGCTACACTACAACTAGTAAGTAATAAGTAGTGTTGAGAGCTACTACATGGTGCTCAATTAACACTCCCCCTCACTTAGCTACCTATCTAAGGTGCATAAGCGAAGAGAGTACTCATTCAAGGTGCTATGGGTCGGTCATAGAAGACTAGCCCAAGTTGTGATCTGAACTGATCAAGTTTAACATGCCCAAGGTTTTTAGTGAACATGTTAGCAGGGTAATGTGCCCCTTTGACAAAGAATAATTCCACTAAACCTTCATGAATGAACTCCCTAACACCATGCCATTTGATGTCTACATGCTTATTACATTTTTCAGTAATGGGGTTCGATCCCATGAATATGGAACCTTGGTTATCACCACAAATTGGTATTGGGTGTAACTTGTTTCTTCCATTAAGGAATGCAACCATACCACCTGTTTGCTACAATCAGAAAGTGCAACATATTCAGCTTCTGTAGAAGAATAAGCAATGTGCTGTTGTTGGCACGATTGCCAGCTGAAGATGCAATTAGCTAGTTTAATAAACCAGCCAGTCTGAGAGCAATGGGTGTTTGGATTGGATGCCCAATCAGAATTGGTATATGTAATTGTGCCAGCCTGAGAGGCTCCATTGAAGACAAGGGAGTAGTAGCAGGTACCAAGTAGATACTGGCATATGTAGAGTGCCTTATCAAGGTGCTCTGACGATGGTTTGGCATCATGCCGAGATAGGGCAGTCATAGCATAAGCTATGTCCGGTCTGGTCCCTAATGTAATGTACAATAAGGATCCAATTACCTATTGGAAGTGAGATCGCAGTTCTGGATCAACTGGACCATTGTAGTTAAGAGAATAATACCCCTGTGGAAGGGGAGTGGGAGCGACTCTAGCATTCTGCATTCCAAATCGTTCAAGGACTTTGTCTAGGTAAGCGTACTGATCAATCATGATCTTGCTGCCAGTCCGACAAATTTTCATATGCAGAAACTCTTTTGCAGGGCCTAGGTCTCTGCATTTCCACTTATGCATAAATGTGGCTTTTACCTCTGCAACTATGGCTTTATTAGGACCACAGAACAGGGCATCATCAACATAGATGATAGCAACCACTACATGTGTGCCTTTCTTCCAGTATAGGAAAATACCAGCACCAGACTTCAAATGTTTGAAGCCAAGGTCTTTTATGGACTCATTAAGAGTTTCCCACCAGGCTAGTCTGGCTTGTTTCAGGCCATACAAGGCATGTCGTAGACGGAGCACTTTATGCTCTTGTCCTGGGACTACAAAACCTTTGGGTTGTTTCATGTAGATTTCCTCATGTAGCTTTCCATAAAGGTAAGTGCTTCTCACATCGAGTGCTTCTATATGCCAGTTTTCTAAGGCAGCAAGTGCAAGCATGAGCTGCACAGTCTCAAACCTTACAATCAGGGAAAACATTTGGTTAAAGTTGATTCCCTCTGTTTGAGAGAAACCCTTTGCAACCAAGCATGCACATTTACAACCATCTGGTTTCTGATTGAAGACCCATTGGTTTGCAATAACCTTACACCCCTTTGGGGGTCAACCAGTTCAAAGACTTTTCGCTCATGGAGTATGTCTATTGCATCGACAAGCAGCTTTCCATTCCTCTTGTGCTGCAGCTGGTAGTATCTGAATGTCCCTATAAGTCCATTCACATAGAGGCTTAGTTTTTGCAGAAACTAGCGCATGTGGGATTGCCTTAGACATTAAACATGCAGCCAATCCAGCTCCCCCTTCACAACATAATCATTCAACATCAGCTTCACTGTCAGATTCAGGAGCTGTAGTAGGAGCGGGCAGCACATTGTGTTTGGGAAGGTTGCCTGGCATTTGAGGTGACTCAGGCTCTGGCTGCCTCTGTCGAGATGGGCCAGGTACCCTAACTTTGTTTTGCCAGTGCATTTTGTGCTCAATCTCCTTCACTTGCTCTACAGGATGCATATCTTCCCCATAGACATGGTCAGGCTGGATAGGCACATGTCACTATCATTGGGGGCACAGTGGGGCAGGAGGGATTGCTGGCAGTGCTCCCCTTGATCCTTTCTTAGGTGCACTAGGAGGGGGCAGTGCTGGGCGAGGTGAAGGTGTGCAAGGAGGGACAGGAGGAGGAGTAGGAACTCATGGAGCAGGTTGACTGGGTTGATAGTCATCATCTGCAGGGGGCAGTGGCAGCTCTTGTAGAGGCTCACACTCACCGGTAACAGTAGGCACTGGTGGTGCAGCAGTGTGTGTGCGATGTGACACACAATGCAGGAATCGTGATTCATTGAAAATAGCATGTCCAGAGGTGAATAGGACATTGTTGGGGAAATACATGAATAGGAAATTGGATTTATGTCCTGGCATCACACCCAGATACATCATGAGTTCAGACTTAGGGGCCATTTTATTAGTCCACACATCTTCTGGGATATGCACATAAGCAGCACTTCCAAAGACATGAAGATGGGCTATGTCCAGCTGCTGCTTGTAGATCAACTCGTAAGGAGTGCGCCAGTTATGACATTACAGTGGTGTTCTGTTGTAGATATGGGTTGCATGTATAACACTGAATTCCCACCAACTATCTGGGATGCAGGCATCATGCCGCATAGCCTCAGATTTGTCCATCATAGTATGCATGAATCGTTCTGCTCAACCATTTTGTTGAGGAGTATGAGGGGTGCTTTGGAAAATGCATATTCCCTCCCTCTTGAGCATGTCATCAAAAGCTCTGGATTTGTATTCTCCCCCAGCATCAGACATCCATCCTTGGATTGTTGCCCCAAATTGCGTGAACACCATTTTCAAGAAGTGTTTTGTAGCTATTAATGGAGCATCTTTAGTGCACAAAGCAGTGACCCACACCATGAAGGTATAGTCATCAAAAAAGGTAATGACGTATTTGTACTGATGGTATGATTCAATGGGGAGCAAGTAGCACGTTGCTCAGTAGGAGGAAAACTCCTGTTGGGAAGTTTACCTTTAGCACAACCATCGCAGATGGAGTTTTCCTTTGGAATATCAACATCTGGCAGACTCTTAGTATGCTTTTTGGCATGTTTAATGACTTCTTTTGAGAGATATCCTAGACATTTGTGAAGGATGTCATATGTGATAGTTCTCATCATGTGGGCACATTGTCCTTTTAGTGGTAATGCCTCAATCATGTATAAGCCACAACCGACTCAACCAGGAGTAAATGGGGCAAGAATAGTGCCATCACCATAAGTCACTGTAATCTGGTGATCATCACCATGAACCTTTGCTCCACGAGCAAGTAATTGACCAAGGGAGACTAGGCAAACACCTGAGTTGGGTATTAAGCCAACATTGTGTAAATCCATGATTTGGGAATTCCTTTTGGAGTCTTCCCATCGCACAAGTACTCTACCTTGTCCTTTAACATAGATTATTCCAGAGGCAGTCATGACAGGTATCTGTTCATGACGCTTAAATGCCTCATATTCAACAAAGTCAGTTTGATCAGGTGTAAAGTGCATTGAAGCACCGGAATCAAGGATCCAGAACTTTCCAAAAGGATCACACAAACACTTATTTTTCAAACTGGTAGGAGCAGAGCATGAAAAGCAAAGTCTATTCTTGTTAAAAGTAGCTATACAAGGATAAATACAAGCGTCTGCTGTGCTATCTACCATGACAGATGATATGTTATTTACTACTCGAGCAGGTAATGCATCAGAGGAAATTATGTCAGTTTGAGCATAAGGTGTGGATTGAATCACTTGCCTGATCATGTGAGGCCATGAAGGATCCTCAAGTCCAGCCGCATCTGCAATCTCCCCATTGACATCCAAACCGTAGATATTGACCATGGCATCACTATCCCAAGAAGATTGGGGTGGTGCCATGATCTCTTGCCTGCGAAAGCGTTGACTCTTTTGTTGTGTGGGAGCCACAGCTACCTCTTCCTCGTTGCTGGAGATATCCACAATGTGCTGATTATCAGGTAAGTCAGAAGCATTCAACACTGATGAAGGACCAGGGACACTGAATAAGAGGTCAGGGTTTCTGAGGATCCAATTAGGTTTATTCACCCTTTTGCCTTCACTTGCTTCTTTGTTGAGCTTCCTAATCGTCTCAGTGGACGGTTGGATCTCTAGACAATGAGCAAGGCTGAAAGCCTCTTTGATGCAGGTGTCAGTGGGAGAACTGCCAGCTCCTTGGTACAGTTGTGGAGAAGTGTGTGTGAGGGCATGGGGATCGGGAGTGGGCTCAGGACTGGTCGTGTACATGATGAAGGTGGGGGAGGCAATGTGAGTGTGGTTGGCCTGCAACTTGCCCTTCTTTTGACCTCAATGGGTTTTCTTCCCTGATCCTTCCATGCTAGCATTCCCTTGCAGTGGTTGCTGCTTGGGTTGTTGCTACTGCTAGAAGCAAGGGTCGTCACCTTTCTGCTTCATGGCCAATATCTTGTTGGCCTGAGCCAGTTGCTTTCCCTTATGCCCTCCAAGAAGGTGCTGATCCCATGACAGGACCGCAGCCTTGTGGATCTCATTGACAGTGGAGGTTTTCGGCTTGGCTTGGATTATCATCTGTAAGACAACGTCCATGGTAGGAGGGAGCTTGCTCAAGAGCAGCATCACCTGGATGCCAGCAGGGACCTCATAGTTAGCGGCCTTCAACCTCGTGAAGAGGTTGGCTGCCTTGTCTAAAGCAGGGGCTTGGTGTGACGAACTAGGGATCGAGAGCTCAAGTAACTCCTTGAAGATACCATAAGCACCAGTTAGTCCAGGCTTGGCATATTTGTCATGGAGCACCTTCACGAGGTTGGCAGTGTCCAGGAGATCAGTATGCTTAGCTCTGATGGGCTCAGAGATCCTCATTTTTATTGACCCCAAGATTTGGTCGTTAGCCTTGAACCACTGGATCCAGGCATTTTTGTCATCAGCATCACTGGTGGTGGTTAATGCCACCAGATGCAAGAGCTCAAGGGCCCAAGTGGACCCAGTAGACTAGAGGTAGGAGGCCATTGCAGGCCACCACGCCTGCCAGTTCATTCTGTTGAAAACAGGGATGAAAACGTCATTCATAGAGAGAAACATAGTAAAGGTTATCTGGAATGCAACAGTGTCAGCGTGCCATTCTAGCATAGGTTCATTACCATGGCGCTATCCGGTGTATAGGAACAGTCTTTCGATGTTCTCTAGCACAATGAATGTGCAACAATGGTGAGCAATGAGGTCAGGCGACATGTAGGTGCAGTCTTTTGACACACACTACAGTGCACTGACAGGGCTCATAACCTGTTTAAAGCACACAGGTGGTAAGGTAGAGGAATACCTGACACTCACCAAGGTTTTAAGGGGTTAGCTTAAGGAGATGGTTGTGGTAAGAATACAAGATGTTATTTGAACTCAGATGACTGAGTTCCAACTTATATACTACATAGACCGTGTGACTATTTCCTAATAGGGTAAGCTACACTACAACTAGTAAGTAATAAGTAGCATCAAGAGCTACTACATGGTGCTCAATCAACACCTCCAAGTACAACGCTTAAATGTCAGGAGCCATGGAAGGAGTACCACCACCAAATGCTACAGCAGCAGCAGCTCATCACTCAACAACTTGCATCTGCCACCGCCACTGTTACGGTCGTCCGGGTAGGAACGAATGTAGACCTGGGAGACGAGGAGTGTCGACTAAGGGGCTTCCTTATTGATGGGACGAGTCACGAGAATGATGACTGGAGACAAGGATGAGTCGTGTGGTTAATGACCAGAGACTTTCACAGGGGCTTCCTGAGGTGGATGAATGATAATCGACCAAGGGATATCCTTGTCGACAGGACAACCACAAAGAAGAGTGGCAGGGACGAGTTGCAATGAAGAGCGACTGGAGATGAAGGAGAACAATGAGTGTCCACTCAACAGTAGGATGGATGACTTAGAGAGGCAAAGGACAAGTGAAAAAGGACAAAGATACTATTCCAGGTAGGTCTAGCTTAGGGAATACATGGTAAGAGTAGCAGCCTATATATACCCTGGGTATCAGTGCACAGACCAAGCTATGTTACAGTGAAAGGTTGGAGGAATCTAAATAGGGTGAGTGGAGTGGGGATGACGGCGGTGCAAAGGTGTCATCAGAGAGAAGAACGAGGCTGTCTGATAAGAGATAAGAATGCATAATCAGGATGACCATCGTGAGAGAAGAGCGGAAGTAAGTGTAATGGACATCATGGGGAAAGGAAGATAAGAGCATGAGTCAAGGACTAGATGTGACAAGAAAGGAAAAGAAAAGAGTGACTTGTAACATTACTCTCCTACTAAATCTGAAACTCTGGAGAAGAATAATATGTGAAGGATGAGAGTCAAAAGTCATGGTAAGAGGCACCAGGGGAGCCAGTCATATTGGCGTAAGCAGCATCGTCATAGGGATCATCATAGTCATATGGAGAGGGAGCGCAAGGAACGGGGGAATGGGATTGTCGGTTTCGACAACAGGGATAGAAGGGTGTGACCCGAGAGTGAGGAGGGGGTACGGGGCAAGTGGAGGATGCAGAGGAATGGGAGGAACTAGAAGGCGAAGAGAATGGGGGAGGAGGTGTTCAATGACGGAGAGGACAACATTGCTGGGTGTGATGCGGAGTGGTTATGAGGCAGGAAGGACATTGGTACCAAGGGCAGTTGATTCACTGATGTCCCAAATGATGGCACTCAAAGCAGGTTTTATTGTAGCAGGGATGTGAACGGGAAAGGGGGGTGTCAGTGAGTTCTCCATAGATGGTTCCTCTAGTTCATATTTCATGTGCAAGTTCAGCACACTGAACGGCAATGAGCTCATTGGGTAGGAGTGGGAAAGAAGATGCAGAGGGAGTTTGGTATTCATCAGAAGTGATGACGGAGGGAGCAATGTAGGTGGGATGGGTAAGGTTAGAATGAGTGTGGTACTGGTTGAGCTCAAAGAGGTAACGGTCGATGTTGTCAAGGAACTCAGGCATGCCAAGTTGGAAGAGGGTGGCAGTGAGGTTTCCCTCAAGGGTCTGCTGGATGTTGCGAACAAAGTTGGCCCGACAGCCGAAGGTTCCTCCAGAGAGGGTCAAGAGATTGCTGAGGTGTTGAACTTGGAGGTAGGCATGGTAAAGGTTCCATAATGGGGAACCAACATCGAGGTAGCAGCTGTTATAGTTCAGGACCTATACGCTACGTTCTTCACTTTTCCTTTATTTTCGAACTTAACATTTTCTTTCTCTTTTCGAAGTCACGTGACCAGTGCACATGACCATGAGAGTCCTCACGTGACCTGAGGTCTAGCCCATGATGTCATCATGACATCATACCTCACGTCTTTCATTTTCGTTCCCTTTCCCATGAGGATGCTTCTCTTTTCCCACACGGACTTCTCGCCGTCCTCATTGCATCCTCATGTTAATCCTTTCTCACACCGGCCCTCAATCGATTAGGACTCAGATGACCTACCCTAAACTTCCCCTACTTACATATATAAACCCTCTCCCTTCGTCATCTCTTCCCTAGTCCTATTCACTTGAATACCCTCCTCTTCTGGGGCCTGTTCATTTGACTACTACTCTTACCTTTCCACTATAGAGACTGTGAACAGCTCTTTAGTCAATCCTATCTCTGCTTTGGCTGTCTCCCGTGCAACATTACTGCACGCTCGTTGTCTCTCGTGACCAAGTCCATGCTGTACTTGGGCACCGTTAACTTCCTCGTTGCTGATTATCATGTTCTCGTCCACGTGTGGTTGGACACTCGTTCTCGCACCATTCACACCATCGCCGAAGTCGCCCAATGCCTAGATTAGGTGTTGTGCTCCCTTTGTTGTCTTTGTTCTGTTTCACTTGAATAGGACTGCCGCAAGGCCAAACCTGTTCGTTCCCCCTCGCCATCATCGTTTCATGCGCTCTCGTGCTCGCGCAGACCATCTAGCACTTCAACAACAACAAGCCACAGTTAACTTCTATGCCGCCACTCGCATCATTTGTCTATCGCCCACACCAGAGCCACCCCGTCTCTTCGCCCCAAACTTCGCACACTACTTAGGCGAAATCCCACCAACCAATGAGGTCGATCCCAACGACCACCCAATAGAGGCACCCCGCGAATATTTCCCCGCTCCTATCCCTTCCCGCGAGCCAACCCCCACTCCTCATTCCCGTTCCCCGTCCTTTTCATCCCGCGCTGTCTCTCCCGTTCCCCCGCCTCCAGTTCTACCCCGCGCATGTCGTCAGCGCAAGCACCGCCACCTTGAACTAAAGAACGTTCGACCCGACACTGGTCGCTTCCCTCATCTTTTTCGCCTTCGTCCTCGTACCGTCCTCTGTCGCCCCGCCAAGTTCCTTTAAACCATGTCGGAACAAGCCGCCGCCCCACCTGCTGACCCTAACATCACCTGGGCCAACATCTGGCAGACAATGGCCAATATGGCTGCACTTCTTCAAGCGTCATTGCTGTCGCAGCAGCAGATGACGCAACAACTAGCCAAAGCTGAGACGACACGTACTTCGTCGTTACCTGCAAAACTCATCACCGATCCAGGTATGTGGGACAGCAACCGAACCATGTTCCACCCCTGGTGGGTGAAAATCGCAACGTGGGTTTAATGTCAAGGCGGTCTAGATGATCGTCAAGCTACCGCCGCTGTCCTTCTCCGGATGGTCGGTAAAGCCAAGTCATTTTCGAGAATCACTCTCGAAAAATATCAGAAAAGAACTCCATCCTCAAATGGCCGACGTGGGAGGAGCTAAAGAAAGAAGTAGAGGACCATTTCAGGATCGACGTCCTGAAAGAGGAAAGTTACATCCGGCTCACTAATCTTTGGCAGGGCTCGATGCTGATAGAGGTGTTCACGCAGCAATTTGAGCTGTTGCGACAAGACGTGGACTTGTCACGACACGACAACAACGTCCTGCACCTCTACAATGGACGTTGATGCTATCAATGAATACAAATACTATGCAAATGAAAAACTTTTCAGAAATTCGAACGGGATTATTTTTATCCCTCCTTCCCTTCGCACCGAGTTGATCTCGCTATTCCACGATTCCCCTGTCATGGGCCACCCAGGCCACGATCATATCATTTCCACCATTAAACACTTTTATTGGTGGCCTGGTGCTGCCAAAGACATTTCTTTTTACATCGAACACTGCCAGGTGTGCTCCCTCATGAAGGGTTCATCAAAGCCACCAGCAGGAAAACCTATGCCATTACCTGTCCCTTCCCACCCATGGGAAGATATCTCCTTCGATTTCGTCACCAGACTACCCCTTTCTAACGGCTTTGATTCCATTGGGGTAGTCATCGATCGTTTTCCAAAGAAATTGTTCTTTTTCCTTGCCTAAAAACCACTTCCTCTTCAGACTTAGCCGCTTTATTTAGAGACCACGTATGGTGTCTTCACGGACTTCCTAACACTATTCTCTTGGACAGAGGACCACAGTTTGTCTCGGAATTTACCAAGGAACTTTGCAAAGTTCTAGGTATCTAGCAGAAACTCTCCACGGCATACCATCCCCAAATGGATGGTCAGACGGAACGGGTCAACAGAGAAGTAATCGCGTATCTCCGAGCTTACGTCGCCAAAAAGCAGGAGACTTGGGCCTCGTGGTTAAAAATGGTGCAGTTTGCGCACAACAATACCCTTACCACTGCCACGGGTACCACACCCTTTTTCATTACACGAAACTACTCTCCATGCATGGGTACGGAGCCCACAAACTCCACTACGACTCCTGGGGGGTCGTTCGGTAAAACTATGGGATGCAATCACGAAGAGATCGCTTCCATGTTACAAAAAACCCGCGATCGGATGTCGCACGCACAAACATCCAAGTGCTCTTCAGCTCCCGAATATTCTATTGGAGATCTAGTTTGGCTCTCCACCGAACATCTCTCTCTCCCCTACCCCGCACGTACATTAACCCAGAAATTCATTGGACCCTACTGTATCACCGCTATCTTACCCAATGCCATCACCCTCGCCCTCCCTTCCTCCATTTCCATCCACCCTACTGTCAACATTTCCCACGTTAAACCCTACAAAGCCCTGCTAGACGAACAAAACGTATTTAAACCAGACCCTATCACTGTGACTGAAGATCGTCACGAAGAATACGAAGTCGACCATATTGTCCAGTCTCAGCTTCACCGCGGGAAGCTACAATACCTCATCCACTGGAAGGGATGGGACAAGGTGGATCGCACCTGGGAACCCGCCGTTAATTTAAAACATGCACAAGACACAATCAACGAGTTTCATGCTTCACACCCAAACGCCCCACAACCTATTCGGGGTATCTCCGAGACAGATTTTATTTCCCTCTTTCGTCCGTTCGGTCCCTCCTATACCGAATTCACCGACTCTCGACTAGATCTCGAATCTGGTGAATGGGGGGTAGTGTTATAGTTCAGGACCTATATGCTACGTTTTCTTTTCATCTTTTTGTATTTTCAAAACTTAACATTTCTCTTTTTGAAATCACGTGACTTGAGGTCTAGCCCATGATGTCATTATAACATTATACCTCATGTCTTTCATTTCCGTTCCTTTTCCCATGAGGACGTTTCTCCCTTCCCACACAGACTTCTCACTGTCCTCATGGTATCCTCATTTCCGTTCCTTCTCACACCGGCCCTCAATCGATTAGGACTCAGACGACCTGCCCTAAACCCTCCGTACTTACATATATAAACCCTCTTCCCTCGTCGTCTATTCCCCAGTCCTATTCACTTGAATACCCTCCTCCTTGGGGCCTGTTCAATTGTTTACCACTCTTCATTTTCGTCCCCTTACTCTGCACTTGCCGATGTCGTGCCCGTTACTGCACGCTATTCATTGTACTTCGTGAATGCTATATCTCGGAACTGTTCATTTCCTCGTCGCTGAACTTCATGTCCTCATCCACGTCTGGTTGGACACTCGTCATTGTACCGTTCATACCATCGCCGAAGTCACCCAACGCCTAGATTAGGTGTTGTGCTCATCTTAGTTGTTTCATCCCATTTCAGTTCTAGAGGAGGGAAGGCTGGCATTCCAGGGTGCGACCATTGGCAAGTTCTTCATGGAGGCGATGGGCATAGAGGGGAATGTTGATGGAGACAATGGTGGGAGGTGAG
This sequence comes from Hemileccinum rubropunctum, assembly GCA_038089535.1. NCBI lineage: Eukaryota > Fungi > Basidiomycota > Agaricomycetes > Boletales > Boletaceae > Hemileccinum > Hemileccinum rubropunctum. Next base: position 12,696 of record JBBPLC010000295.1, on the reverse strand, counting down.
ACTGGCGAGCTGGGCAAGGGGGTGTGGTTCCATCCAGGAGATGAATGAGTCAAGGAGGTTTTGGGGGAGGTGTTACACGGAGGCAGGGAAGAAAGCCTTTCGGCTAAAGAAGGAACAGCAGAATCTAAGATAGAAGGAGACAATGAAGAGAGAGAGGAAACGGAGTTGGAGACAGTTTGTTGGGAGGACATGGTGGTGGAGGTTCAAGTTGGGTTGCAAGGGAAGACAGAGGGATGGAGCTTTTTATAATTGGCGGGGGTAGACTTTGCATTTTTCAAGTCCTGTTCAGGAACCCAGGAATCTTCTTTGGTGGAGTATCCTTTCCATCGGAGCAGGAAGAAGTGGCGAGATGGAGTTCCGCGGTGGCATAAGATCTTTTCAATTTTGTATTCTTCTTCACCCTGGATAAGATCCGGCAGTGGAGCAGGGAAGTTGGGTCCATGGATGTCATTCTTGTGATAGGGTGATAAGAGGGAAGCGTGGAATGTGTTGTGGATTTTCCACATTTTGGGGAGGTGGAGTTGATAAACGATTGGGGATAGGACCTTGGTTATGGTAAAGGGTCCTTCTTGTTTGGAGGCGAACTTCAGGTTGGCGATAGATCGTTTGAGGTTGTGGGCTTCTAGCCACACCTTATCTCCTAGCACAAAAGGTGTGAAGTTCTTGCAAGTGCAGGAGGCCATGACTTGGCAGGCAAGTTTGTGAGCTGCTAGGGCTTCGTCATGAGCTACGGAGAGGGCTTTGAGTCTTGTTTTGATAGCAGGGAGAAGGGACTCAAGAAGAAGGGAAGGTAGGGCATGGAGTTCGAAACCCATCATAAGGAAGAACGGGGATTTGCCAGTGACAGAATGAGGGCAGTGATTGTGGGTGAATTCGGTGTGGGAGATCTTTTCAGACCATGAGGCAGGGTTATCTCCGCAGAAGATTCAGAGATAGGTTTCAACTTCTTGGTTTACACGTTCAGTTTCCTCATCAGATTGGGGGTGATAGGCAGTGGAGAGAGACAGGTCATAGTTTAGGATCTTTCCAAGGGCTTTGGCAAAGGCAGAGACGAACTGGGGACCACGATCAGAGATGATTTTGTTGTAGAGGCCAAAGCGAAGGAAGACTTTGTGGAAGAAAAGATCAGTGACTCCTTCAGCAGTGATGGACTTCTTGGGAGGGCATAGAAATACCCCCTTAGTAAGCCCGTGGTCGACCACAACCAACAAGGAATTGAAGCTGGCAGAGAGGGGGAGATCAGTGATAAGGTCACAGGAGACCTGCTAGAAGGGGTGGGAAGCAAGGGAGCGGATGGGAGAGAGCAAAGGGATGGTAGGATGAGTATTAGCCTTGTTTTGCTGACAAGTAGCACAGCCTTCCACATATTTACGTATAAAGGAAGCAAGGCCTGGCCACCAGAATTCAGCAGCGACAAGCTGGCAGGTTTTAAGGAATCTGGGGTGTCCTACAGTCTTGTGGTTGTGGCATTGTTGGACAATGGTTCAGCGGAGGAAGGAGTCGTTGGGAATATAGATATGGTCCTTGTAGGTCAAGAGGCCATTAACATGTTTCCAGTCAGAAAGACAGGAGCGAAAGGCGGGAGGAATAGAACCATCCATGGATTGGAGGCTCTGCAGTACAAGGAGATCAGAGGCAGAGGCTGATTGAACTTTGTCAGCCAGAGTGGTGTCTGTAACGGAGTGGAACGGCAAGAATCAACTCCAATGAGGGCGGCCTAGCCTCTAGCTAGGATGGCCCGAGTGTTGCCAAGAATGATAAATACGTCGAGGACCCTATAATGGTGGTCAACCGGCAAAAGGAGAGGATGAGCGGTACTCAAGTGTATCCAGGCCCCACAGTGTGGAGGGTAGAACAAATGAATAAGATTGGCTAACCCAGTCGCATCGCTACCACTATATATACTACTACGAGAGAGTGCACGGACCAAGCAGTGTACTCTAGGGTAGGTCTAAGAAGTAAGGAATGTGGTAGCCGTGAGGCATGATGTCATAGTGACATCATGGATCTAGGCAAAGTCTAGGTTGGCCTATAGGCACGTGATCGTGGGAACTAACATGTGCCCCTAAGGTACAATAGATAAGATAAACAGTGGCCAAGTCACATGATCGTGAGAAGGAGTCACGTGACCTCGAAAGTAGAAATCATAAGTCCAGGATAAGGAGAACACAAGGAACATAACGGTAAGCAGTAGTGTCGTAGCCCGAACTACAACAGTGTCAATAGCATTGACAAACAAGGAAGGAGGAAGAAGGGTGATGTTGTCATTGTCAGGGGAGTCAATAGCGGGAAGTAGATTGGGTTGGTGGGAGAGGGCATCAGGTCTGGTGAGTTGGGAACCAGGAACATGCCACATATTGAGGTCGAAATCAGCAAGGTCAAGGAGCCAGCAAGCTTGGCGGCGATTCAACGCCTGGGGTTGGCAGAAGTATGTGAGATTTTTGTGGTCAGTGAAGACCTGGACTGGGAAGGGGGAGCCATGGAGGTAGTGGTGCCATGTTTTCAAGGTGCAGATGACGGCAAGGAGTTTGCAGTCATAGATGTCATAATTCCTTTCCATAGGAGAGAACAATTGGGAGAGATAGGTGCAGGGGTGCCAATCACCATTTAAGTCAGTTTGGAGAAGGATACCTCCAGAAGTGAATTTGGAGGCGTTGGTAGCGATGGCGAAGGGTGTGGAAAGGTTGGGGAGATGAAGGACAAGTTTGGAAAGGAATTGGGAGCAGAGGGTGTCGCCTGTTGGCAAGTGGGGGTCCAAGACCAAGCATAATTTTTCTTGGTAAGGTCGATGAGGGGGTGGGCGATGTTGGAGTAATTGAGGATAAAGCGACGGTAGAAGTTGGCAAAGCCAAGGAAGGAGCAGACATCCTTGACTTTTTTGGGGGTAGTGAAACGGGATGAAACTAACAATGTAGTACAACACCTAATCTAGGTGTTGGGCTACTTCAGCGATGGTATGGACTGTACGATTGCGGGTGTCCAACCAAACGTGGACCAGGACATGGAGTTCAGCGACGAGGAAGTGAACGGTTCTGAGATATAGCATTCACAAGGTAAAACAAATAGTGTGCGATAATGTGCACGAAGTCGGCAATTGCAGAGTAAGGGAGAAAGTATGAAGAGTGGTAAACAATTGAACAGGCCCCAAGGAGGAGGGTATTCAAGTGAATAGGACTGAGGAGTAGACAACGAAGGGAGAGGGTTTATATATGTAAATATGGGAGTTTAGGGTAGGTCGTCTGAGTCCTAATCGATTGAGGGCTGGTGTGAGAAGGAAAGAACATGAGGGAACCATGAGGATGAAGAGAAGTCCGTGTGGGAAAAGAGAAGTGTCCTCATGGGAAAAGGAACAGAAATGAAAGATGTGAGGTATGATGTCATCATGATATTATGGGCTAGACCTCAGGTCACGTGAGGATTCTCATGGTCATGTGCATTGGTCACGTGACCTCGAAAGGAAAAGAAAGTGTTAAGTCCAAAAGTGAGAAAAAGGTGAAAACGTAGCATATAGGTCCTGAACTATAACAGGTAGGCCACTTGGCAATGCCATCAAGTTTGACAGGGTCCATGGCGAGCTGACCAGGTTTGACGATCATACCAAGGTATTCACCCTCAGTAGTGGCGAACTTGTATTTCTCAAGTTTAAGATGGAGGTCCAGTTCCATCATTTGCTGAAGGACACATTTGGTATGTTCCTCATGGACGACGGGGTTGGGAGAGAAGATGAGGAGATTATCCATGTAGATAATGAACCATCCTTTGGCGATCATGTCATGGAAGGAGTTATTCATGAACCATTGAAATGTGGCAGGGGAGTTGGTGAGGCCGAAGAACATGATGGTGGGTTCAAAGAGTCCCTTATGGGTGATAAAGGCAGCTTTCCATTGATGTCCGTCCTTGATGCAGACATTGTTGTACCCCCACTGTACATCAAACTTAGTGAAGACTTTGGCATCTCAGAGTTTATTGACGAGGTCAGAGATAAGAGGGAGGGGGTAGGTGTCACGAACAGTATGTTCATTGAGGTAACGGTAGTCTTGGCAGGGATGGAGTCCACTATCCTGCTTTTTGATGAAGAAAAAGGGTGCAGCTTGGGGGAAATTCAAAGGATGGATTGTTCCGGCTTTGAGGTTCTCTTCTAAGAAGTCCTCGGTGGCTTTGTGTTCTTCGGGAGATAAGGGGTATATCTTTCTGACTTTAGGGACAAAGGAATCCTTGACGTTGATCTCATGATCATAGGGGTGAGAGGAAGGAATGTGATCCACGGTTTCCTTGGTGAAGATGGGGGCAAATTGTGAGAATTCAGGGGGAAGGGTGGTTTTCAGCTTGTCCTGTTCAGCTTCCATGGCGAGTTCGGTGGCAGTGGTAAGATGGGTGATGATGAAAGATCCTTTGGGAATGGAACGGGATTCTCCACAGATGGTTTGGAAAAGGGAGCGGTTTTTAAGAGCACAAGAGAGGAACTGTTCCTCGTTCTCTTGTTTGAGAAAGTCGGAAAGGTGGTGGTCATGGATAGAGGATATGTGGACATGTCAAGGTGCAGGAAAGTAGGAGTTGTGGTGTTCAGAGTCTTTTGCACAGGAAGTGTAGAAGTCATTGGATTCATCAAGGAATTTGGGGATAGAAAGGGTTCAACTTTTCCAGTCGATCGTGGGATTGGTGGTTCTTAACCAAGGAAGTCCGAGGATGACGTTGGTTCTTCTGCAGGCCATGACGTAGAAGGTAACCTTCTGGAAGATTCCTTTGATGTTGGAATACAGAGTACAAGTATGGGTGATATTCCCATTTTTGTTATATGAGTGGTTGGCATTGCAGGCACGGATGGGGGAGGCGAGTTTCTTGGTGGGGAGATGATGTTTTGACACAAAGTCACAATCAATGCAGGAGATTTCAGCACCACTGTCAATAAGGGTGCTGGTGTTGATGGCTTTCTGGGTGTGCGAGGGAACAACTAACTGGATTGGGATTTGCATGGCTTTAGTAGTAGCAGATACAAATACAGGAGCACACAAGAAGATGGGAGGGGAGACTCGTGTCAACTGAGATCCCCTTTCCAAAAATCCATTTGGAAGGAAACCTTCCTGATGGCAACTTCATCTTTGTCGTTGTCAATCTCTCATAAGGCAGGGAGGTCAGATTCTTCTTCAACCCGATGGATCTTCTTTTCTGTGCAGTGGTTAGGCATGGAGGGAAAAGAGAGGCAGGAGGTGCTATTATGGACGGCATGGTGGCAGCAGAAACAAAGTCCCTTCTCAATGCAACATTTGCATTCTTTGGGGGTGAGTTTGGCAATGCTGACTACATCCACATCCATGGCGTCAGGGTCTTTAGTGGGGGTGTGGGTGGGGGTGGTGAAGGAATGGAAATGGGAAGAGGATGTCTTGCCTCTTCGGGTGATTTCGTTGGCACAATCCCACTGCGTCTGGAAGTGGGTTGCCTTTTTGTACCAAGCCGTGATCTTGGTTAGGGGAGTGTCCATGGAGAGGATGCAGCGCATGAGGGAGGGAGGGATTCCCGCAGAGAAGTAGTTGATAAGGACGTTTTCATCAGTAATACCAGTGAGGGCGATGCGGTTTTGGAATGAGGAGATATAGGAGTCAAGGGATGGTTCATGACACTCAGTCTTAGCATTAAGAACCATGTGTTTCATGGCAAGCCAGGCGACAGCATCGTTGACAGTGTCGTGGTGTTCAAAGGTTTTCTTGAACTTGGTGACGAAGTTGGCAAAAGTGCCAAGGGTGACAGTGGTTCCGGAAATGGTGTTTTGCTGGAAAGTGTTTGCCCAAGTGAGGGCGGGGCCTTTGGACATGTATGAGAGGGCAAAGACGACTTGCTTTGCATCAGTGTTGTAGACTTTGTCATTTACATGGAGATAGAATTGGACAGTGTTAAGCCATTGAACAGCGGTTTTGTAGGAACCATCAAAGGCTTCGGGGGTGCAGACACAAAGCTTGGTAAGCTTGGTGGAAGACATGGCAGGCGATGGTGGTCTAACGAATGGTGGAGGGAGAGTGATGGAGGGGATACGAAGTATGGGGAATACTGGGGTGGTAGCGATGGGAGTGGGGGATGGTGGGGTAGGTTGATGAAGGATTGTTAGACTAGCAGAGAACTGCTGCGAGAGATCAAGAGATTTGCTTTGTTGAGCGACAGAGGGTACAAGGGTGTCTGGGTCAAGGTAGTCTTCTTCTTCAGAGTTGGGTTGCTCGGAAGAGGAAGAGTTGTCGAGTGGTTTTGATCGGGGAGCTGACCAACAAGGATCAGAGCATGGTGGTTGTGAAATGGTGAGGGACTATGACAGCGATAGCCTCTTTGATGAGAAGCTAGACCTTTTGTTACAGTCGGTCTGGGCAGGAATGAACGTAGACCTGGGAGACGAGGAGTGTCGACTAAGGGGCTTCCTTATCGATGGGACAAGTTGCAAGAATGACGACCAGAGACAAGGACGAGTCATGTGATTAATGACCAGAGACTTCCACAGGGGCTTCCTGAGGTGGATGAATGATAATCAACCAAGGGATATCCTTGTCGACGGGATAGCCACAAAGAAGAGTGGCAGGGATGAGTCGCAATGAAGAGCGACCGGAAATGAAGGAGAACAATGAGTGTCCACTCAAAAGTAGGATGGATGACTTAGAGAGGCAAAGGAAAAGAGAAAAGGGACAAAGATGCTATTCCAGGTAGGTCTAGCTTAGGGAATACATGATAAGAGTAGCAGCCTATATATACCCTGGTTATCAGTGCACAGACCAAGCTGTGTTACAGTGAAAGGTTGGAGGAATCTAAATAGGGTGAGTGGAGTGGGGATGACGGTGGTGCAAAGGTGTCATCAGAGAGAAGAACGAGGCTGTCTGATAAGAGATAAGAATGCGTAATCAGGATGACTATTGTGAGAGAAGAGCGGAAGTAAGTGTGATGGTCGTCATGAGGACAGGAAGATAAGAGCATGAGTCAAGGACTAGATGTGACAAGAAAGGAAAAGAAAAGAGTAAATTGTAACAGCCACTGCTGGCCCAGCCCTGGCTCCATCTTCCTCTCTCCTATCAAAGTTAATTGCTAATCCCGGCATGTGGGATGGCAATAGATCCACCTTCCAGTCATGGTGGGTCAAGGTAGCAACATAGGTCCATTGCAACAATGGCCTGGACAAAAGACAAAAGACTGCTGTGGTCCTTCTCCAAATGACAGGCCCTGCCTTTTGTAGTTCGGGCTATGACACTACTGCTTACCATTACGTTCCTTGTGTTCTCCTTATCCCGGACTTACGACTTCTACTTTCAAGGTCATGTGACTTGGCCACTCTTCCACATATCTATTGTACCTTAGGGGCATGTGCTAGTTTCCACAATCACGTGCCTACAGGCCACTCTGGACTATGCCTAGATCCATAATGTCACTATGACATCATGCCTTGCCGCTACCACATTCCTTACATTTAGACCTACCCTAGAGTACATAGCTTGGTCCGTGCACTCTTCTGTAGTAGTATATATAGAGGTAGTAATGCAACTGGGTTAGCCAGTCTTATTCATTTATTCTACCCTTCACCTTGTGAGGCCTGGGATACTTGAGTACCACTCATCCTCTCCTTCTGCCAGTTAGCCACCATTATAGGGCTGCTATCGTATTTATCGTTCTTGGTGACACTTGGACCATCCTAGCTAGAGGCTAGGCTGTCCTCATTGGAGTTGGTTCCTTTGCCGTTCCACTCCATTACAACCAGTCCTGAGCCCACTCCTGATCCCTATGCCCTTGCACACACTTCTCCACAACTGTACCAAGGAGCTGGTGGTCCCCTTGCCGACATCCACATCAAAGAGGCTTTTAGCCTCACTCATCGTCTTGAGATCCAGCCGTCCACTGAGACAATTAGGAAACTCAACAAAGAAATAAGTGAAGGCAAAATGGTGAGTGAACCAAACTGGATCCTCAGAAACCCTGACCTCTTATTTGGTGTCCCTGGTCCTTCATCAGTGTCGGATGCTTCCAACCTACCTGATGATCAGTGCATCATGGAGATCTCCAGTAACAAGAAAGAGGTAGCTGCTGCTCCTAAATGACAAAAGAGTCGACACTCTCGCAAGCGTGAAATCATGGCACTACCCCAATCGTTTTGGGATAGTGATGACATGGTCAACATCTATGGTTTGGACGTCGATGGGGAGATTGCAGATGCAGCTGGACTTGAAGATCCCTCATGGCCTCACATGATTAGGCAAGTGATTCAATCCACACCTTATGCTCAAACTGATATAATTTCCTCTGATGCACTACCTACTCAAGTAGTAAATAACATGTCATCTGTCATGGTAAATAGTGCAGTGGACACTTGTAGTTATCCTTGTATAGCTACTTTTAACACACATCAACTTTGCTCTTTGTGCTCTGCTCCCACCAGTTTGAAAAATAAGTGTTTGTGTGATCCTTTTGGAAAGTTCTGGATCCTTGACTCTGGTGCTTCAATGCACTTCACACCTGATCAGACTGACTTTGTTGAATATGAGGCATTTAAGCATCATGAACAGATACCTGGTATGACTGCCTCTGGGATGATCTATGTTGAAGGACAAGGCAGAGTACTTGTGCAATGGGAAGACTCCAAAAGGAACTCCCAAATCATGGATTTACACAATGTTGGCTTAATACCCAACTCAGGTGTTCATCTAGTCTCCCTTGGTTAATTACTTGCTTGTGGAGCAAAAGTTCATGGTGATGATCACCAGATTACAGTGACTTATGGTGATGGCATTATTCTTGCCCCATTTACTCCTGGTCAAGTTGGTCGTGGTTTATACACAATTGAGGTGTTACCACTGAAAGGACAATGTGCCCACATGACAAGAACTATCACATATGATATCCTTCACAAATGTCTAGGACATTCCTTGAAAGAAGTCATCAAACATGCCAAAAAGCACACTAAAAGTCTGCCCAATGTTGAGATTCCAAAGGAAGACTCCATCTGTGATGGTTGTGCTAAAGGCAAACTTCCCAACAGGAGTTTTCCTCCTACTGAGCAATGTGCTACTTGCATGTTTGAATTGATTCACTCTGACATAAAGTCTTTCCCCATCAAATCATACCATTAGTACAAATATATCATTACCTTTTTTGATGACTATACCTCCATGGTGTTGGTTACTGCTTTGCACACAAAAGATGCTGCATTGACAGCCACTAGGCACTTCTTGAAAATGGTGTCCACACAATTTGGAGCAAAAGTCCAAGGATGGATATCCAATGCTGGGGGAGAATATAAATCCAGAGTGTTCAATAACATGCTCAAGGGGGAGGGGATACGCATTTTCCAAAGTATCCCTCATACTCCTCAACAAAATGGTCAAGCAGAACAATTCATGCATACTGTGATGGACAAATCTGAAGCTATGTGGCATGATGCCTGTATTCCAGATAGTTGGTGAGAATTCAGCATTTTACATGCAACCCACATCTACAACAGAACACTGCTGCATTGCCATAACTGGCACACTCCTTATGAGTTGCTACACAAGCAGCAGCTGCACATAGCTCATCTTTGTGTCTTTGGAAGTGCTGCTTACATGCATATTCCAGAAGATGTGCGGGCAAACAAAATGGCCCCTAAGTCCAAATTCATGGTGTACCTGGGTGTGATACCAGGAAATGAATCCAATTTCCTATTCATCTCTGGACATGCTATTTTTGATGAATCACAATGCCTATGTTGTGCATCACACCACACACGAACTGCTACACCTCCTGTGCCTACTGTCACTGGTGAGCATGAGCCTCTACAAGAGCTACCACTGCCCCCTGCAGACAACAACTTTCAACCCAGTCAACCTGCTCTGTGAGTTCCTACTCCTCCTCCTGTCCCCCCTTGCACACCTTTGCCTCGCCTGGCACTGCCTCCTCCTAGTGCACCTAAGACAGGATTAAGGGGAGCACCACCAGCAATCCCTCCTGCCCCACTGCACCCCCAATGACAGCGACATGTGCCTATCCAGCCTGACAATGTCTATGGGGAAGATATGCATCCTGTAGAGCAAGTGAAGGAGATCGAGTGCAAAACGCGCTGGCAAGACAAAGTTAGGGAACCTGGCCCATCTCGACAGAGGGAGCCAGAGCCTGAGTCACCTCAAATGCCAGGCAACCTTCCCAAACACAATGCACCACCCACTCCTACTGCAGCTCCTGAATCTGACAGTGAAGCTAACATTGAATGATTATGTCATGAAGGAGAAGCTGGATTGGCTGCATTTTTAATGTCTAAGGCAATCCCACATGCACTAGTTTCTGCAGAAACTAAACCTTTACATGAATGAACTTATAAGGACATTCAGACGCTGCCAGCTGCAGCACAAGAGGAATAGAAAGCTGCTTGTCAACACACGCTAGATATACTCCACAAGTGAAAAGTTATTGAACTGGTTGATCCCCAAAGGGGTGTAAGGTTATTGCAAACCAATGGGTCTTCAATCAGAAACCAGATGGTCATAAACATGCACGCTTGGTTGCAAAAGGTTTCACTCAAACAGAGGGAATTGATTTCAATCAAATCTTCTTCCCAGTTGTAAGGTTTGAGACTATGTGGCTCATGCTTACACTCACTGCTGAAATGGAGTGAGCAGGAAAACTACTAAAGTTGGACAACACCTAATCTAGGCATTGGGCAACCTCAGCGACGGTGTGAATGGTTTGGTTTTGTGTGTCCAACCAAATGTGGACTAATACATGATAAGTAGCAATGAGGAAGTTAACGGTTCCTAGGTAGAGTATAAAATGTTTGATGGAAATGAGCATGCGATAACTGGCACGAAAATGGCAAGTGCAGAGATATGATTGAATCAACAAGTTGTTCACGAGCTCAATGATGAAGAGTAAAGGTAAGTAGACAGGAGTAGTAGACAAATGAACAGGCCCCTAAGGTAGGAGAGTATTCAAGTGAATAGAACTAGGGAAAGTAGATGACAGAGGGGAGTGGGTTTATATAGTGAATAGCGATAGGTTTAGAGTAGGTCATCTGAGTCCTAAATAGTTAAGGGCCGGTGTGAGAATGGAAGCATGAGGCAAACACAAGGTAGCCATCAGGACGATGAGAAGTCCATGTGGGAAGAAAGAAGTGTTCTCATGAGAAAGGAGATGGAGATGAAAGACATGAGGCATGATGTCATGGTGACATCATGGGCTAGGCCTCAGGTCATGTGAGATGTCTCACAGTCATGTGACTTTGAAAGTGAAAGAAAACGTTAAGTCTAAAAGTGAAGTAAAAGTTTGAAAACATAGCATATAGGTCCTGAACTATAACACTACCCCCCATTCACCAGATTCGAGATTTAGTCGAGAAGTGGTGAATTCAGTATAGAAGGGACCGAAAGGACGAAAGAGGGATGTGAATTCAGTCTTGGAGATACCCTGTATAGGACGTGGGGCATTTGGATGAATGGCATGAAACTCAGTGATGGCGTCCTGTGCATGTTTTAAAGCAGTGGGTTCCCAGGTGCAATCCACCTCGTCCCATCCCTTCTAGTGGATGAGGTATTGTAATTTTCCACGATGAAGCCTTGACTGGACAATGTGATCAACTTCATATTCTTCATGCTGTTCCTTGGTCACAGTAATTGGATCTGGTGTAAATATGGATTGTCCATCCAGCGGGGCTTTATAGGGGTTTATGCATGAAATGTTGACAGTGGAGTGGATGGAAATGGAGGAAAGGAGGGTGAGAGTGATAGCATTAGGGGGTGTGACAGTGATATGATAAGGGCCAATAAATTTTTGCATTAGTTTACACATAGGATAGGGTAGGGAAAGGTGTTTGGTGGAGAGCCAGACAAGGTCTCCAATAGAATAGTTGGTGGCAATGGATCACTTGGATATTTGTGCATGCAACATCTGGTTGCAGGTTTTTTGTAACGTAAAAGCGATCTCTTCATGAGAGTGACCTATAGTTTTACTGAATAACCCCCCCAGGAGTCATAGTGGAGATTGTGGGCTCTGTTCCCATGCACAGAGAGTAGTTTCGCGTAACCAAGAAAGGGGTGGTGAGAGTGTTGTTATGCACAAACTGTGCCATTTTTAACCATGAGGCCCAAGTTTTCTGCTTCTTGGCAACATAAGCACGGAGGTACCAGATAACTTCTCAATTGACCCTTTCTGTCTGACCATCCGTTTGAGGATGATACACTGTTGAGAGTTTCTGCTGAATGCCAAGTACTTTGCAAAGTTCCTTGGTAAACTCCGAGATGAATTGAGGTCCCCTGTCTAAGAGAATAGTATTAGGTATTCCGTGAAGACACCATACATGGTCTCTAAATAAAGCTGCTAAGTCCAAGAAAGAAGTTGTTTTAAGGCAAGGAAAAAGTACAATTTCTTTTGAAAAGTGATCAACGACTACCCCTATGGAATTGAAATCATTGGAAGGAGGTAGTCCTGTAACAAAATCAAATGAAATGTCTTCCCATGGATAGGAAGGGACCAGAAGAGGCATAAGTTTTTCTGCTGGTGGCTTTGATGAACCCTTCATGAGGAAGCACACCTGGCAGTGGTCTATGTACGAGGCAATGTCTTTGGCAGCTCCAGGCTACCAGTAAAAGTGTTTAATGGATGAAATCATGCAGTCACAGCCGGGATAACTGGCAATGGGAGAATCATGGAATAGTGATATCAACTCGGTGCAAAGAGAAGATGGGATAAAAATAATCCTGTTCGAATTTC
>JBBPLC010000294.1:0-31660 GCA_038089535.1 Hemileccinum rubropunctum | reverse complement strand
TTCAGGGTAGGAGTTAGGGGCATTTATGATCCTGCAAGGGTCAGAGCTGATATATTTTAGTTCTCTTGCAAATATGAAGTCTTTCTAAAATGGCCCAACATTGGGACACTTATTTGAGCCACTGTAAGGGGAAGAGGACATGAGTTTTTTACCATATCCTCATTTAAATAGCGATAATCCATGACAAGTCGTTTTTCGCCCATTTTCTTCAGAATAAAAAATACTGGAGCTGTTTGTGGTGATTTTGATGGGCGAATATAGCCCTTTTCTTGTTCAGAATTGATGAAGTTCCAGACTTCTTCTAACTCAGCATCGGAAAGAGGGATTACACAATCTTTTTTTGGAACAAAGTTAGGTTTGAGGTTGATGGCATGATCCCAGGGTTTTTGTATGGGCATATGCTTGGATTCTTCTTTGCTAAATATGTCAAGGAACTCATGATATTGTTTGGGTACTTTTTCGGTGAGTCCTTCCTCAATGGAGCAAATTGCTGGGTTCCAGACCCCTTTGATCAAACCAGCTGTGTTGATAGTAATGCAGTTTCGTGTGCAGTGACAGAACTTTATTTCCTTGTTGACCCAGTCAATTAAGGGGTTGTGGTGCTGGAACCAGTCATAGCCTAAATAAATATGGTGAGTTCCCAAATTAGTTACTAGGGCATCAACTTCTTCAGAGTGCCCTTGGTAGGAAAAAATGACGGAAATGTAATTGGTAATTGTTTCGTGGGATGAAGAGGTTCCATTGGCATTAGTAATAGATCATGGAAGGGATAATTTTTTGGTGGGAATGCCTAAAGATATTACCCATTTTTTGTCCACAAAGGTTTGGACTGCTCCAGAATCCAGGAGCGCTTTTTCTGATGTTTTTTGCCATTTGTTATTTTTCTGGAAGTAAACATCAGTGTTGATGTTGAATTCCCCAGCAGGAGAGGTATTCCTGAGGATAAGGTTAGGGTTAGAAGCAGAATCGGATAAAAAAGAAAAATGGTTTGTAACTGGAGAATTAAGCACACTATGTTTATCCTCCGGTGCCATGCTCTGAAGAGACACTCTTTTGGAGTTGGTATCATAACTAGTACAAACAAAATTGTTCAGTGTGTCAACATCGCCCGACAAACCGTCCATCTCCCCAAGCACAGCGAAATGATTAGAAGAACAAGAAGAACGAGAAGAAGAAGATTTAAGGTCCGTAGCTGAGTAGGTACCTCCCACTACTTGGCTTTGCCTTTTCCCTTTAATCCCTCGGTGGTGAGCTGACATGCCCAGGACTCAAACATATCTAGATAATAGGCTTGCGCCTCTTCGGTCATCCAGGGTGGATTTCCGGAACCTTAAGTGGCCTCAGGGACCATGGCAATGCTGGTAGTAGGGGCGAGAGGAATCTCATGAAGAGGGGCGGGACGAGGAGGGGTGTAGCAGGTGCGGCCAGTGACCAGATCAAAGATCAGCTGACTGCAGAGTTTGCATGGTTCTTTACATGCACAGGATAGGTGACTGACCTTGTTACAGTTGTAGCAGGTTCTTGACTCCTATTGGGTCAGTTGGACCGCACATGTGTCCATTGGGGCTCCTCAGCCTGGTTGCATGCCTACTTCAGTGAAGTGAGGCTCAAATTGTCATTGCTGTGGTTGTTTGCTTCTTTCTAACCACATTTTTTCAAACATCTTTCCCATTTCCACTGCCTTCTCCTGCCATGTGGCGAGTGAGTCGGCGAGGGTGGAACTCCTTGTTGACAACTGGAACTAGATATTATAATCAATGCGTTCTTTGTAGAGATGAAGAATGTTATTGTCATGCCTTGACTGGTCCGCATCCTGCCAAAGGAGCTTGAATTGTTGGGTGAAGACTTCGATTGGTATTGAGCCTTGCCAAAGGTTAGTCAGTCTGATGTGGGATTCTTCCTTGAGAACATCAATTCGGAAGTGATCCTCTACTTCCTTTTTTAATTCCTCCCAGGACAGCCATTCCAGGGCAGAGTTCTTTTTCTGGTATTTCTCTAGAGTTATTCTTGCAAATGATTCAGCTTTGCCAACCATCCAGAGGAGGATGGTGGCAGTTTGTTGATGATCGTCAAGACCACCTTGGCATTGTACCCAGGTTGCAATTTTCACCTACTAGGGGTGGAACATAACCCAATTGCCATCCTAGGTTCCAGGGTCGGCAATGAGTTTGGTTGGCAGAGATGATGGTCTTGCTGTTGCTGCCTCGGCAAATTGTTGCATCATCTGTTGTTGGGAGAGGAGAGACGCTTGAAGTAGGGCAGCCATGTTGGCCATCATGTTGCAGATGTCAGCCCATGTTATGTTGGGGTTGGTGGGAGGGGCAGCTTGTTCAGCTTGTTGTGACATAGTTTACAAAAATTTGGATGGACAACAAAGGACAGATTTTGGACAGAGACAATAGAATGTGGCGAAATGGTTGGTTTCGGGGTGGATGTTTTTAAGTTCCTTGCGATGAGGTTTGTGCTGACAACATGTGTGAGGTAGAGCTGGTACGGAAGGGGGAACAGGAGAGACAGCGCATGAAGAAAAGGAAGGGGAAGGTGAGCATAGACAATACTTGGGAGTTACTTCTCGAGAGGGAATGGGTTCAGGGAAGTATTCCTGAGCAGGTTCGATAGGGTGGTCATTGGGATCAGCCTTGTCGAAGGTGGGCTGGAGTTCACCCAAGTGGTGAGCGAAGTTGGGAGTGAAGAGTTGAGGAGGCTCTGGTGCTGGCAAAAGGCGAATGATGCGGGTGGTGGCATAGAAGTTAAGGGCAGCTTGCTATTGTTGGAAGGTGAGGTGGTCTGCGCAAGCATGAGAGCACATAAGACAGTGAAGGCGAGGGGGAACTAACAGGATCAGCCTCACAGCAGTCCTATTCAAGTGAAACGGAGTTGAGCGAAAAACTACTAAAGGAGAACAACACCTAATCTAGGCATTGTACAACCTCTGTGATAGTGTGAACGGTACAGTTTCAGATGTCCAACCAGACATGGACCAGAACATGATAGTCAGCGATGAGGAAGTTTACAATACCCAGATAAAGCATAAATGTGTTACGATGGTAAGCGTGCAATAATGTGCACAAAGCTGGCAAATGCAGAGTAGAATTGAAAGTAAGAAGAGTGGTAGACAAATGACCAGGCCCCTAAGGTAGGAGAGTAATCAAGTGAATAGGACTAAGGAAAAGTAGACAACAGAGAGAAGCAGGTTTATATAGTGAATAGCAATGTGTTTAGGGTAGGTCATCTGAGTCCTAAATAGTTAAGAGCCGGTGTGAGAAGAGAGACATGAGGTAAGGGCAAGGTAGACATGAGAACAGTGAGAAGCCTGTGTGGGAAAAGAGAAGCATCCTCATGGGAAAAGGAATGGAGATGAAGAACATGAGGCATGATGTCATGATAACATCATGGAGCTAGGCCTCAGGTCACATGAGGGGTCTCACAGTCACATGCACTGGTCACATGACTTCAAAGGAAAGAGAAAATGTTAAGTTCAAAAGTGAAGAAAAGTTGAAAACATAGCGTATAGGTCCTGAACTATAACAGGCCCTTCAAAGGACACACTAATTCAGTCTCATCGGTCAGGTTTTTACCTGAGGGAAAATGTATCATCTCCAGGTCTGACAACAATACAATGTGAGTTTGGAATACCAAAACAGGGTCTGTCATAGCTGGGCCCTTCAGTGGACACACTTATCCAGTCACATTAGTTAAGTTTTCACCTAATAGCAAGTGTATCATCTCCAGGTCCATGGACAAGACAGTGTAGATTTGGGATGCTGAGACAGGGACTGTCATAGCTAGGCCCTTCAGCAGACACACTGAGCTGGTCTTAGCAGTTGAGTTTTCCCTCAATAGAAAGCATGTTATCTCTGGGTCTTGGGACCATACAGTGCCAGTGTTATAGTTCATGGACCTTACACTACATTTTCACCTTTTCTTCATTTCTTGTACTTAACAATTTCTCTCCACTTTTGATGTCACATGACCAGTGCATGTGACCATGAGACATCTCACATGACCTGAGGACTAGCCCCTGACATCACTATGACATTATGCCTCATGTCTCTTTCATTTCTGTCTTTCTCTCATGAGTACACTTCTTTTTTCCCACATGGACTTCTTGCTGTACTCATGTTCTCCTCATTGCTCTCTTATCCAACCTGGCCCTAAACTATTTAGGACTCAGACAACCTACCCTAAACCACCCACACTTACATATATAAACTGATCCCTCTTGTTATCTCTTTCCCTAGTCCTATTCATTTGATCTCCTCTCCTGCTTAGGGGCTGGGATTAACTAGAGTACCACTCTTATACCTCTTATCCTTTACTCTGCATTTGCTGTCATTATCCTTGTTATTGGACACTTTGTATATTCTACATTTGCTCCATTGTCATCAATGCTTTTGGTCTTCTCATTATCATCCATGTCTGGATCAACCCTCGATCTCACTCCATCATTGCCATTGCCAAACTTGCTGTTCCCCTATACCAAGGGTAACATCTCAATTGATTAGTTTAGTCCTGTTTCAGCCAGTTTGGAATGCAAAGAGAGGGTATGTCATAGCTGGCCCCTTCAGCAGACATACTGATTTGATCATATCAGTCAGGTTTTTACCTGATGGGAAATGCTTTTCAATGGTCACACTGACTTGGTTGAATCCATCAGATTTTTACCTGATGGGAAGCATGTCATCTCTGTCTGTAGACAAGATAGTACAGATTTGGGAGGCTGAGACAGGGTCTACCAGGGCTGCACAATTTGAGAGTTATTCCACTGTCCACAACCCTCAATATCTGGTGTCCTCCCCACACATCTTCTATTTTCAGCATGCTTACTGCAATACATGTACATGGAGACTGTTATAGGATTCGCGATATGATTACTATAACACTTGGATGCTTATCTTATCTTATCGGATAGCATCTCACATGACAACCCCCACAGCTAGGCTTAGGGTCTAGGACCGCACCTAGACTGGTCACGTGACATGACGTCATCATTGGGCCTGGAGCTATGACCTCATTGGTCTAGGCTATGACATCATCAGTGATGTTATGCCTCATGGTAACCTCATGGACACCTCATGTTATCCACATGTTCCCCTTCTATACTGGCCCTCACGTAGATACAGGAGCCTCCCCTAAACCGTACCCTTACCTATATATACCGCAGACCTCTCCTGTATATTCCCTAGTTCTATTCACTTGTCTCTTGCCCAGTTCCCCATGTCCGAACTGCCTGAGAGCCACAGTGGAAGTCCTCCTTCCATTCATTGCTGGGTTATGCCATCCCGTTACGAAAGGCACTCATCATTGAACCCTTCTTCCTCCTCATTGGCTATATCTATTGGCTAGATGCCACTCATTGTCCACACCAGCAGGAACCTTCCCACAAGGCAGATGGAGCAGCCTCATTTTCCATTCCACTCCGTTATAGAGACTCCACAAAGTGTTATAGTTCAGGACCTATATGCTATGTTTTCAACTTTTCTTCACTTTCGAACTTAACATTTTCTTTTCTTTTCTGAAGTCATGTGACCAGTGCATGTGACCGTGAGATCTCTCATGTAACCTGAGGCCTAGCCCTTGATGTCATCATGACATCATGCCTCATGTCTTTCATCTCCATTTCTCTTCCCATGGGAACGCTTCCTTTCCCACATGTGGACTTCTCACCGTCCTCATGGCTACCTTGTGCTTTCCTCATGTTCATCTTCTCACACCGGCCCTTAATCATTTAGGACTCAGACAACCTACCCTAAACACCCCATACTTACATATATAAACCCTCTCCCTTCATCGTCTACTCCTCAGTCCTATTCACTTGATTACTCTCCTACTTAGGGGCCTGGTCAATTGTTTACCACTCTTCCTTACTTCTTAATCCTACTCTGCACTTGCCATCTCCCATGCTACATTAGTGCATGCTCGTCGTTCTTCGTGCCAAGTACATGATTTACTTGGGCACCATCAATTTCTTAGTACTCGATTATCATGTCCTCATACACATCTGGCTAGACGTTCATACTTGCACCGTCCATACTGTTGCCGAAGTCGCCCAATGCCTAAATTAGGTGTTGTGCTCTAGTTGTTTTCTCATTCCCGTTTCACAAAGATGGCTGGCTGCAAAGTACATCTGGTGCCCCTGTTCTTTGGATACCACACTACTACCCAAGGTCTGCTCTCTGCTTACCTCCAACAACCATGATTATTGGTGCCCAAAGATACAATTTGATATCAGTCATTTCGTGCATGGGGAACAATGGGTAGAATGTTTTGACTCCATGCTTTGATAATTACTACGAACTTGTAATGGCATCAATGTGGTGCATTTTATGCAAATCTCTGCATCATCGAAATGGTATTCTGTCTCAAACCAGTCGTAAACAGTGCAGGTCTTGTTGAGCAGTCTTTGTCATACCCAGGGGTCCCAACGCCTCAGTCCCAACCGGTCCCTTTTGGTCGAGGATTGATTAAGACTGTCACGGTAGGACCATTAACTTGAATATTCTTAGTGCGGTGCACATTAATCTGAGCAGGAACAAAGCAGAACCGAAAAGTGAGGGGGAAAATGAACAGAATGGAGATAGAAGCATCTGCATGCTGAACCAGACCACCCCGCAGACTAGCGATCAAATCTTCAAACCCTCTCATCATGATTCTGCATTTAACGGCACTCGTGTCGTGCAATTGGCCTTGAAGTACGTATGGTTCCGCCAACTTGGTTGTTGTTGTTGAGGTCCGCGGCTTGGCTGAGCGGCGAATTTCAGACGGTCAGCCTGAGAGCAAAGTAACACACTCCCGGACGACTTACTGAAACTGTAGTATGTCACATATGGACGTGCGTTTGAGTATTCGATGACGAACGGTGACAATGTACGGTTTACTGGGCCAGAAAGCCGTACATCGTCACCGGGGTTTTCGAGGATCATACGGTCATCGCCGAAGTTCATGTCGGATGGCGACACGAGCAACGGAGCAAGCGACTTGGTCGAAAGGATGCGTGGTGAGTTCGTCGCAGTGACCTAGTATTTTAATCAGATTTTTCTTCTTCCGACCGGACGGACGGGTTTGGCCATGCCCTGAATATCGAGAGAGCAAAAGACCATGCAGTCTGTTGGCCATGATGGAGAGGTGCCAGTGACAGAAGGAAACTTGGTCGGGCAGATGATTAACCCAGTCCAAGTCACTGCAGAGATTTATGTACTCAACTCATAACATGGACCGTAACATGTTGGGCAGTTGTCATGTACTCAGTCTACCGTAAGCAGCGCCTTTGATTGTCCCTACTCCGTAAGGGCTGGTATGAATTGTTCGACCTAATACCAGAAAGACCTCCTGAAAGATTTTAGCATCGCAATCGGAAAGATCCACTGGCACTGGCATATTTGATCCACGGTAATCGCTGGGGACATAAGGTTCATTACTCACCGACTCGGAGCGCGTTTAGGGAGGCTTGACCGTATCTAGCGATGTCTCCCCCCACCACCCGTGGTGCATTCATCGTCATCGAAGGACTAGACAGGTCCGGTAAAACCACTCAGGCAACGCGTCTCCTCGATCGCATCCAGTCCACCCCCACAAACCCAGATGCTCCTCCCAAAGCTGTACTCCTCAAATTCCCTGGTAAGACCCACCCATCCCCCATCTCTCTACCGCATCCTTTCTGACAGCGCTCTTTTACCCCTTCCACTCGCTCCGTCCATCGCCTCACAATCACGGTCATCGCGATCCCTGATCACTATATGAAACCCACGACGCACAACCATCCAGACCGAACCACAGCGATCGGAAAGATGATCGACGCATATCTACGCTCCCAATCCGAGCTCGACGATCACGCCATCCACCTCCTCTTCTCCGCCAACCGATGGGAACTCGCGTTCGTCCCTTTGCACCATCGTCACATCATATCCACGCTAACTCCCACCCGACTTTTTTTTTCCCGCTCCTTCGTCACGTAGACCGACGATCCAAGCACACCTCGCATCGGGGACGACCGTCATCGCAGATCGCTATGCCTTCTCGGGCGTCGCGTTCTCGGCTCAAAAAAGCCCCCATCTGAATATCACATACGAGTGGTGCAAAGCCCCCGAGGTCGGTCTCCCTGCACCTGACCTGACCTTGTTCCTCGATGTCAACCCAGAGGTTGCCATGCAACGAGGCGGGTACGGCGAGGAGAGATATGAAAAACAAGAGGTACAGACGAGGGTTCGACAGATCTTTGCAAAGATCGGACAGGAGATGGGTAACGATCGATGGGTCGTTATAGATGCAGGACAGCAGCTGGATAAAGTCGCCAACGACATTTGGGACAGCGTCGTGCCAGTGCTAGGGTGTATCTACGGCCCGGTAACGAGACTCTGGCAAGGTCAAGCCTGACAGGAATCAAGACAGCAAGTCTAATGTCGATCGATTCTTCAAGTTGGAGCAGCTTGTAACGCATTTCCTAGCATATAGATGGGTAACGCGAGGCGATGTCGAGGAGAAACAGGCACAGGCAAGCAAGCAAAAAAAAAGATGAGTAGTACACGCGGATTTAAAACAGTAAGGAGTGTTGGTGTGCTTCGGCAAGCTCACAGACAAGCCAAGTAGGTGAACATGAGAAAATTAAAGCTTGCAACACAAAAAATAAGCTACTTGAAATGCCACGCACACCTGGACGGTCCATACCCTGTTAAATAACCAGAAAACATGAGAAAACGATGCGTATCGCGTTGGCGAGTCACGGTCCTCAGGAACTTGCAGAAAGTCTTGAGACAATCACCGCCAGCGCAATCAGCACTCCCCACCTCCACTTCTCCCAGATTATCTGACGCCAAGATGCTGACCACCCTTGGGGGACGATTGGTTTGTTCGTGGGCGTCAAGGAATTCGACGTGTCAACCCCCATTGGACCAGCTGTCATTGGCGTTTGAACTGCTCCCACGTGCCGTCTGAGCATCATCTGCTGCGGAAGAGTTGCTGAGGAAGACGATGATACGGGTGACGGGTACGGATTGGCCGCACTAGAAATCACCATCGACCCAGGATCAGCCTTCCCGGTCTCCCGCTCACCCATGTTAGGCAAATCCCGAAGGGTGGGAGTGCAAAACTGCATGCAATTTAGCAGAGGCATGATCAGCAGGCAACGTATCGCCCAAGTAAGGAACACAAGCATCACAGCAAAACCAAATGATGAGACGTCTATCAGCCACTTGACAACAAATTAAACGGCGACCAACGTACATCCGAGAATGCCTCTCTGAAGCGAGCTTGTGAGAGATTGAAAGTGTGGCTCTTGGCAGCAAAAGTTCTCTTGTGGCTGTCTGATGAGGTGACAGAACCTGTGGTCATTTCGTCTGACAACATGAACGATAAGAGGCCGGTCAATCTAAAGGTAGAAAGTCGGCAGTTAGTCCATGGACAGGTACATCGGCAATGATTAAATTGACCGGCAATCATCACAGATGATTATCACGAAAGCCGGTCATATCGGCAAATGGACAAAATGAGCTTACATTGTTGCAACACTCCAAGCAGGGTTCCACTGAAAACGTGAAGGAACCTGAGTGTCGAAAAGGAGGAGGAAAGGAAAAGTTGGCGTACTGTTCCGGGATGAAAATCGGACATTGAGAAACAAATCTTCTTATCCGGCTGAAAACGGCCAGAGGGTGTGAACATCTGTAGGGAATAAATTTGGTTCGAAATGTCCACAAAAGGAAGAATGAAAGTAAGCAACCTTGATGCCTGGGGGTTTGAAGGGGTATTCAGAAGGAAAAAGGAGGACACCATGATACTCTCCGCCGGCGAAGGGTGAATCAGGGGGACCACGCTGTGTGTTAGGCGATTGGCATGGATGATTTGAAGAGAAAGTTAAAATCTCGCACGATCAGGTAATTCCCTGGAGAGAGGATCAGATACGGATTTTCAGTCGATAGCGGTGGACTGACAGGTCAGGATGTTCTTTTCATCGGGAACTGCCCAGACGAATGGTGGTGGTTCTCTTTGCATACTGATATACTCCTTTGTGAGCTAGATAGAGTCATTCAGAGGGAGAAATGTGGAGGAAGGAGAGGAGACGGACACGTTTTTGAGCAGCCTTGCTAGCCATGGTTGGGAGTGGGGGTGAGAGAGCTGGGAGGGGTAGGGGGTCGTGGATGAGGATGAAGGTAAAGGCGTCTGTGCGGCGAGCATAACGTTTCGGCCACCCCACAAACATGGACAAACAACCTGATAAACCATGACTCCAAATAGGGTTAGGGTTGACACTAGTCCAACAAAAGTTGCCATGACAAACCTGTCAAAGTATGCTACGGGGAGGTCGGGCAATCTATCCAGTCATGCACGAGCCAGCATGCCGTGGCCACCGCAACCTGGCACTGCTCATGTTGCAGTGCTCCGGCAAATCAATTTGCAAGCGGTGTGTCGGGACCCTTGATGTTCAGCTACTAGTAGTACTCTCCCTCATCAATCATCTTGACTCGTTTATTAGCCGGCGTCCGTGGGTGGGTGTTGTTTCCTAATCCTACCCGATCGGCGCACGTTTCATAGAGGTAAGCCAATGAATTTAGCCCACAGTACTCCCCAATGGCAATGTCTGCTGCGAGACTTGGCAAGGGCTATGAACAATTACTAGTTACTCTTAGATAGACTACGGAGACAGGGGATATTTTTACTAATCCGGTCGACATACCATCCGCCGAGATTTGAAAGCTTTTTCAGATTCTGTATACACCAGCGCGGGATGGCAGCACTCCTCCCTCCACCAAAAAGACAAAAGGTCTATCACGGCGTTCCAGAGCCAGAACCAGAACCGATACAGCCTTCGCCAAACATCGTCGTTCAGTTTGTAAATGAACATGATGGGGCACTGATCGCGCCTGCCGTCAACCTCCCTGCAAACGTTGATCGAGAGACCCTCCAAGTACTCGTGAACCAACTGCGCACAAAGGCAAGCCATCATATCACGTTCATATATCTTGATTGTCATTTCCACCATCCAGGAAGACGACGACCACGTGCCCTTTGCATTTCATGTTGCCCTGCCTGAGGACGCTACAAAACCCAACGCTCCCACTCGCATCGTCATTACCAAGTCTATACAAGATGACGTCCTCAATCACCCTTCCAAGGCGTTCTCGGAAGAAAACATCCTTGTCGTTCGATGCGCGCCACAGTCCGTCTTCAAAGTACGTCCTGCTACACGTTGCTCGAGCACCCTATCAGGTATGTCAGTTCACCAACATGGCCTTCATGTTTTGGGGTGAATGTCATTCATTTGGTCGTGTCTAGGCCACTCTTCTCCTATCTTGTGTGCTTCTTTCTCCCCCACCGGCACACTTCTCGCCACCGGGTCTGGCGACACCCACGTTCGACTGTGGGACCTCAATACCGAAACGCCGTCTCATACCCTCATCGGTCATACCGGATGGGTCCTCTGTGTCGAATGGGATCCAATCGAGCGTAAGCTGGCTAGTGGCGGACACGACGGACACGTACGTCTATGGGACCCCAAGTCAGGAAAACCGATAGGCACTGCGATCAAAGGCCACTCAAAGTGGGTGACTTCGCTTGCTTGGGAGCCCGTACACATGTAAGCTTCCAATGTCAAATCCAAACGTCAGATCACACATGTGTTGCATGATGCGATAGAAACCCGACTGCA
This sequence comes from Hemileccinum rubropunctum, assembly GCA_038089535.1. Taxonomy (NCBI): domain Eukaryota; kingdom Fungi; phylum Basidiomycota; class Agaricomycetes; order Boletales; family Boletaceae; genus Hemileccinum; species Hemileccinum rubropunctum. The sequence goes on along the minus strand of JBBPLC010000294.1, from coordinate 20,022 downwards.
CCGCGTCTCGCATCATCGTCAAAGGATGGAACTGTACGTGTTTGGTCTACGGCGGCTCGGCGGCTAGAGTATACTCTCGGCGGTCACACAGCCAGTGTCAATGTCGTCAAGTGGGGAGGCGGAGGTAAAGGCGGAAAAGGAGTACTATATACCGCAAGCAGCGATCGCACAGTAAGGGTCTGGGATGCACAGGAGGTCAAACTTTTCGTTCTACATTAGGCAGCACTACTGATTATCGCTCAGGGAAGGCAACTGATGATCCTCAAGGACCACGCACACTGGGTAACTACTCTCGCTTTGAACACTGACTTTGTAATCCGGACCGGTCCGTTTGATCATACCACCAGGCGACCAGCATCTGACGAAGAAGGTATGTTCTTCTCACAACAATGGGATTATGGATTCCAAGGACATCGTTTCCTGTAGTTCAATCACTTGCATTAAAACGATACGATGCGCTCATATCTCGTACTCCTGAACTCCTGATATCAGGATCTGATGATCACACCCTCTTCCTGTGGTCGCTTTTCTCATCGGTGTCCGAACATGGAAGCGGTAAATCAAAGCCCTTAAATCGACTTACTGGACATCAGCGCCAAGTATCACATGTTACTTTTTCGCCTGATGGCCGGTGGGCGGCGAGCGCGGGGTGGGATAACGCTGTGCGCCTCTGGGATTGCACAGGTGGATCTGGTGAATCTTTTGTTCCTCGGTGCTGTCTCGTATGTTCATTCCAGTATGTTCGTTTAGGGACCATGGGTAAGTTCGTAGCGACGCTTCGTGGTCACGTTGGTCCAGTATATCGACTTGCATGGAGTGCGGATTCAAGGATGGTGGTCAGTGCGAGCAAAGATAGTACTGTCAAAGTACGTCGTCTCGCGCCAAACATTCTCAATCACAATATTCCGCTTGACATACCCATTCCACTAGATTTGGGATCTCAAAACATATAAACTCAAAACTGACCTTCCAGGACATACCGATGAAGTGTATTGTGTCGATTTTGTTGCTGACAAAGTCGTTAGTGGAGGGCGGGACCGGACGGTAAAAATGTGAGTTGTAAGTTTGCTGCTACTTTGCAAACTAACACGTGATGTAGATGGAAAAACTAGATCTGTATTAGTTTGGATGCAGAATGGAACCTTTCCAAGACTACAGGAGGCGAACCATGAGGTCTTTGATATTGATATGCGTTCCGTCTTTCCACCGACGAAATGCACAACGCTCACTCGTCAGAAGGTTTGCACTTGTGTGCAAACATCCTACAACTCCTATTGCCCAGGTCCTTTACGGCAGCACCTGGTGTGCAAGTTCTCAAGTGAGGTTCACCTGGCGAAAACCAGTCAATTCCCCGAAATCTGGACTAGGTATGGCTCGTGCCCTGGGTGGCTTTCCCTTTACAGCACGGTGAATCAGTACCTTGTAACACCCCGTGTTTCGAGTGTTCTCGAGCATGGACGTGATCCTCGGACCTCATGGGCACTCGTAGTTATGTCCGTGCGGATGCCCGCTGGCCGTGGGGAAGGATAAGTCGAGACCTTCCACATAGTCGCGTGTGGTAAGTCGATTGCACATGCAGCGACTGCGATGTATCGCATGCACATCGATGATTGGAGACGTCACTTCCTCACCCAACCTGCGTCATCGAGTGCTCTGCTCTTTGTCACGACTTTCCGACAATTCACTAGGTATAGAATACATTCTGCATGCTCCAAAGATGCAGATCAAACTCAGACGCTATGTGACATTTGGCATACATATATCAGACGAGCTCCTATTGCCATGCGCCTCCTCAACATTTACATTCGCCAGGCTTGCAAGGACAACTGTGAAAACATGAGAAAACGAATGATCGAAGGGCTGGACGACGCACGTAGTTCCACAGTTGCACTGCGGGTTTCCACAGCTCGGGGTGTGCCCCTGAGTTGAGGTGTCGGGCTTCGAGGGTGGATTCTACAAAACTCATCAAGTACTATCTTTCCAGGGTGGACAAGGAACGGACAGCTGGTGAAGACATGTTACGCTTGGATGAAGTTGTGAGTATTCGTAGGGTGCAATGCTGAAGTGCAATGTCATTGCGTCCCCCTTTTTATAGTTGAGGTATTTACGCGAGCTTCTTGTTGACTCGTATTTGCTTACTATCTCTTATTTCCATCCTGACAAATGGTTTTATTCTCAACTACGCTCAAGACAGGGGATTGACATCAATACTCGAGACCAAGACGTCCAGAGCGGCGAGTTGTCCCCAAGAAGTGAAACTGGTGGGCTGCGGGCCTGCCCACGCGGCCGAATACCACTTCGTATCCTCGTATTGCGTCGACGCGAGTTCCATGAGCGCATTGTACTAGCCAGCAATGTGTCGAGTCACAAATAAAACACCAAGCTGATGTCGGGTGGACTACACACCTGAACGTTGATGTAGCTTTGGATGACGCCTCGCAACGACACATTATCCGGATTTCGTGACCAAGTTTCGTGCAAGGCACGAATCAGAATACCTGTCGTCCATGCCTGTTTTGGTATTGGGAAATATAGGATATACAATGACCTACTCTTGAATCCGACAACGTCATTATCATTTTCCATGTCTCCGCCTTCTGTAATCACGCCATTGACACCCTGCCATACTGTGGTGTAGAGCACGGCGGCGGTAGTGTTCAACATTCTGTGAAATCAGCAAACGAGTCAACGATCACTCGCGTGGAAACATCCTCACCACTCACAAATTTTGCCAGCTTCCATCGTTGGTGACATTAAAAAGCACGCTCAGTCCCTCGATTAGCTTTCCACTGTTGTAGGTGAACAATTCAGTGGTCGGTGATCGCGAGCAGTCATTGGCGTTGATAGTGTCAAGTGCAAGACTATCGTTGTTCATGTTGAGAGTCTGTATCCAAGTTGCAGCTGCAATGGCAGAATCGGTATACGTCGAATTGTGAGTCAGTTCGGCAAGGTATGCGGAGAGACTGCGACGATGGTAATCAATCTAGGCCAATCGTTTAGCCATTGTAATACCCACGTGAGGAAAGACCTGTTTGTCCGAACATTAGGACGGTCAACACTGGCAGAGGAGAAATATTCTATTACCCAGTTGTGACAGAATTGATTGCTGCATCACCGGGCACAGGACGCTAGGATTTGTTCTCAGTATCCACGTGCTGCACCCATTTTTTGCGAGCTCCGGCTCACCCAGAAGACACCTCCAGCCATGGTTTTGCCTTCGCATGTCCCCATAATAGGAAAGTCTTTGTTGGGCATACTACCGCGTTGTGCTTCCTCTGCGGATATCTGGCTGTAGACTCGTTCAGTTTACAGTCAGTATGAGTCAAATAAAGCCTGCCTACAAGGTCTTGACTTGCTCCCACGTTTGCACAGCGTGGCTCAACAGGTTTTCATCGCCATATGCACGGTAGGCGTAGTACGCAGCCGTCGCCCACCATAATGCATCGTCGTTGTACGACGTTGAATAATTAGAGTATAGACCGAAAGCCCTGTTCAAATACATGGTCACGACGGCTTGGTTCGCAGGTGTATTTGTGATGTGGTCCTGATTTGCCATGGCAGAGAAGACGTTTCCACTTTGCCAATAACCGAGGTCTTACGGTAGCGGAACTCGACATGAGTCTGCGTAAAAAAGGGACGGTCCGTGACGGAAAGAACTCACCATTGAAGTATCCGATGGTTTCATTCAGCTCGGGAAGTAGGCTGTTGATAACGTTCTGCGACGTCCCGACTCGCTGCACCAGAGTATAGTTGTTCTCGGGCTCCTACAAGGTATTAGTAAGGATAATTCCTGAAAAATCATGAGGTTACCACAGACCCGCCAAGTTGGAGGCACAGTCAATTCTTGGCCTTGGATAAACCCAGTGATCAAAGCAAGGTAATTGAGTCCAACTTGAAAAGTGACTATTGATGATTACAAACTATTTCCGATGCCGACTCTGTTGCTGAATGGCACGATAATGGTTTGCGCGATAGACTCGGAATAACCATGAGAGAGAGTCTGAGCCGACTTAGTCAGATGGATAGTTTGCTTTATGGATTGTAATGTAAGCGCTAGCAGTTGTGTTGAATCCACCGCCTCAAACCGTTTCTGGCTGATATTATATTGTCTAACCAGTCACATGGCACCGAATCACCGGCCGACTAGCTCAGTTGGTTAGAGCGTCGTGCTAATAACGCGAAGGTCTTGGGTTCGATCCCCACGTTGGCCATGTTTTTTTCCTCACAGAATCCATATGCATGCTCTTGGCTCCGCACAGACCAGACGTACGTAACAATTGGTACAACTGTGAACCCGACACTATGATTTTCATCACGCACCGCTACCGGCGCCGTGATCTTGCTCAGTCCTCTCTACCATCTGTATTTCTTCCCCCTGCTCTAACTCTTCGTTTTGCCCAGTGTCTGCAAACACGATCGCGCTCGCGGTAGCACTGTGGACAGATCCCGAAGACAAACCGAACGCGGAGTCGATGTCGCTTCCCCGCCTGCCTTGAAGATCGCGTGCATAAAGGGCTCGCAAACCCAAGACGAATCGAGGGATGAGCGCGATTGGAGATATCCATTCTAGCAGACTCGGTAGTGTCCACCATCCTTCCAGTGGGATGGCTGCTGCGTAATACAGTGTGCTGAGGAGTGACATCATCAGGATGTTATTTATCAACATTCATTATTAGCATGGCTGCATGGCAGAGGAAGGACGAGACGTGGACATACACAATAAAGTAGATCATGCCTTCTGCCACAAGGAGGCTCATGTAACGGTTCAGGCGGATTTGTTTTGTCGCTTTGTACATTTGAAGTGCATCCCTGATGAATTTGGTCATGACGAGCAGACACATAAGTGCACCGAGTGTAATCTGGGCTGCATTCATAATATCGAACCAGATGCGAGAAACATTTTGCGACACGCAAAACAAAAAGTCAAGCACTTGGACGGTGATCGCTGTATGGTTGGGAGAACGACAGGTATTTATATAGCGTGTATGACACGAAGCCATGTTTCACATACCTACGAATATATTCTAATTGGTGACCAGAATGCACCAAACTAGACTTGGGATTATTTCGATGGTGTACAATGTGAGGAGAGCACCAAGGACGTGCTTGGATCGATTGTACAATGCCCACACACGTAGGATCATTGTTACTGTCTCTTCCCGTGAGATTATATCAGCCAGGGTGAAATGAAGCCTTACATTCTGCAGTGGCAATAGAAATCGAGATAGCCCATTCAGAAAAAATATAAAGAATTTCGCCTTTGAAGTGTCCTTGAGCAGAGTGACATTGGAAATATCGAATAGATGTACTCACAACTGCTTAAATGTGATCGACTGTCGTTGATCAGCGTTAGATAAAGAGGAGCACATACGTCTAACAATAGTTAAGATAAGAAGTATTTTCGTCAGTAGTATGAGGAATCACCTTTGCAGGGACAGGTAAAAAAGGAGTCCCCCCTGTAGCCATGCTGTCAACCCAACAGACTCGGATTTAGTATTATTGAACATACAGAGGGAACCGGTGTTAGTGAACCACTCAGCAATCAATTGACACTTGTTCCAGCAGAATAGACATACAGGAGAGTAAAACAGAGGCCGCAATAACGTGCCTGAAGGATAATGATGGTGAGTCCGAGTACAATGTCGTCGAAACAGTTCTGATACAGACAAGGACGAATAATGTAGGGACATCAGGGCTTGTTCTGCAAGTATATCAGAGTATATGGAGGGTTCTGAAAAGTGTCTGCTAACCCAAATGTATTCAATCTAAAGAAATCGCGAACCGGTAAGATATCTGTGAAGCATGTAGGTGATAGCAACACATACTTCATCAGAGAATGTAAGAACTAACGACATTGTCATCTGATGTAAAGAAACATATAGAGACACATCACTTACTGTAATCGTATCCGATAGCAGTGATGATTGCAACTAGGAAGAGCAGTAAGATGGATGGATGGAAAGCACAAGGCCAACGAGCATACAACTCATGCAATTATTTATCTGAATGCTTGCGACAGCCGACTGCAGAGCGGAAGCCATAAAATTGATTGAGAGGATATGCTGCAACGCTGAGATGTGGAAAGAATAATAAGTTGGTAGTTGACAAACGGAGGCTAGAAGGGGCTGCACATATAAACCAATGCCGGTGGGAAAGCAAGATAACGGAGACCAATTTGGGGTGTTATTGAGTGTAACCTGCCTCAAGAATGTGATCGGGCATTGCATGACCCATTGACTGGCATCTTGATAATCAAAGGGAAGAACATTCCAAGAACGACGGCGAACACCGGAAGCGGACAGGTGTTTGATGTGCTATGGGCGGGTTCAAGCAAACCCTGTCGCACGGTGGTGCCACCCGCCATCCTCAACACTAAACGGTAGAAAGTTAAGATGGCGGTCCTGTGCGCCATTCGGTGCGATGAAAAGAATGATGTAATATTAGTGATTATCGCCCATTTTCAGGCTTCTTCTTGGAAAGATCGAAGCGTGCAAGTCGGCCAGCATGTATCATAGCCGACGTGGGTGGGCGACATAGCAAACGACAGTCTCCAGCCTGAGTATGTTATTATGCTTGACTGTGGGGTGATAGCCGGAGCATTTTGTTGGACCCGACCAGTACTTGAATGGCACGTCGGGAGTCAATTCGACGATACATTGACTTTGAATGAATCATGGAATCAGATAAACCTTGAGCCGACCGCAAATCGGCGTCGCATTGTCCCATGGCAGCTGTAACAGATCAAGTGGAACGCTGTACGGATCTGTGACAATGGAGATAATTCGTATCAGCGGACTTACGTATGAGAGCTAGAGCATATCTGGCGGTCGAAATCTCTCATGATCAACCGGTGGCGATTTGGAGAATCCCTTGAGCCTGTCCGCAGCCATCTTGGCCCATCTATCACGGGTAGTGTGTTTCGCATGGATTGAGTCGGTGCAGGGCTTCGATCATAGTAAAGCGAGAGAAAGGTATCATGGAAGGAAGATTGTCTCGATGGCATTCAGAAATATATTGCGGCGAGTGCTCAGTACTCGGTGCGATCGGAGTACGCTGTTGGTTAGTAGTTGAGTCAAGTCAAAACAGGTGCCAACACAATGCGCTGCACCGTGACAGACCACCATGCGCGGCGGTTTGTAACTTGAACTCGCTCGCCCAAATAAGTCGTCGGCGTCCTGCTAGGGCGAGACAATGGCAAGATTGCCAATGTAATCAATTCATCTGACATCCTATTCGAAAAGGACGAAAAGGACAGCAAGACGTGGTTTCTTGAATCTCGACCACAATTATGTTATGGCCGCTATTTTTCATCTTTTTCGTCAATGGCGCATTGAATGTCTGCCCCACAGGTATTTTATCTCGTCGCCAATCTGGAATGTGACTTGACTGTCTTCGATCCCTACCGGACGCTCGTAGCACTGTGTAAGAAGAAACGGACGATCAAGTCAACGCTACGCTCCGTTCTCATTTTGTCGACCGATCGTGGAATGTTAATGACGGTCGTATGTAGTTTCAAACTGCGGAAAATACCGGCCGACTAGCTCAGTTGGTTAGAGCGTCGTGCTAATAACGCGAAGGTCTTGGGTTCGATCCCCACGTTGGCCATACATTTTTTCTCTTTACATGTCCCGAAGCGAGGGGGACCTTCCTTTTTTGGGTTCGAGGGATTTGATAACAGTCTGAGCCTCGGGCCGCTAATTCTGCAACTCTCCTCGAACGAGGCCACGTCGTCGACGTATCCGAGAAAGTCTCAACTGCGATCCGACCGTCGTCACCGTCGCTGGCGATGTCCTCGGGCAACCCATTCGACCTTGTTTCGTTCCCAACGTCAGAGTCCGTATCCGTCTCCCCGCTCCCTGTCCCTCACCTTCCTTTTCGCCGGATCTCTCTACCAACGACACCCAGTTCCGCCCTCGCTGCCCACAGACAGTCCGTCGCAAGTCTCGCTTCCTTCGACTCACTCGCAGAGGAGTCGGTCGTTGTGCACCAACACCGTCGGGCAAAGCGCAGGTCGCTTAACCCAGCCACGAGATCTCACAGACGAACACAAGCTGGCGAGGACAGACAGGTAAAGCGGTCCAAAGTTGTTGCAGAGTTCTACGCCACCGAGAAATCCTATCTCGATGGTCTTGATCTCGTTTACAATGTGTGTTCATACCTGCCGTTATAAATGATTGATCACTGATTTCATTTAGCATTTTCTAACGCCCATCCTTCGATCACTGGATACATCCAAACCGCTGCTGACACGAAACGAACTAACCACCCTCTTCTCAAACTTTATCGACATCTGGAACTTTCATCATACATTCTTTACTGCGCTGTCCAGACGCCTCCGCCCGCCCACCCCAACGTCTAGCCATCACACCCCGCTCTCGTCCCTGTTGCTCGCGCATTTTCCGTATCTTTCTTTATATGCACCATTTATCACAGCATTTCCTACTGCACTGGCCTTTCTGACCTCGCTCTCGCAACCTTCCACGCCTAATCCTGCCTTCGCTGCCTTTCTACGAGCCCAAGAATCTCATCCCGTGTGCGCACATCTTAGGTTGGCAGATTACCTTCTCACACCTGTACAACGGTGCCCGCGATACCTCCTACTGCTCAAGGACTTGCTCGATTCCACTGATCCTGATGACCCTGAATGGGAGAAACTACAAGAAGCTCGGGGGTTGGTTGAGAAAAGTAGGTTTGCGTGCCTGTAACTTGGTACGCAGGTATTTGACTGATATCCTCGACAGTCACTGTTTCTCTGAACACGTCGCTTGCTGCTCATGCACAAACCCTCGCGCTGATATCATTACAACGCAACACACGCGACTTGCCCTCCGTGCTAACCCCACTTGTTGCGCCGGGAAGGCGACTTATCAAGCGTGGTACGTTGATACGATCAGGCGGCGAAGGCGAAGGCGCCGGTCGAAAACCGTTTGAATTCTTACTATTTAGTGATTACTTATTGTGGCTCGAACATGAAGAAATGGGTATAGGCGCCTTTGTTCACGATGGAGGCGGCCAGAGCCCTCATAAGAGGAGGGCATCGATAAACGCACTTGGTGGAAATGACGAAGAGAAGTGGTGGTGTAGGGGTCATATGAGTCTTGTTGACATGGAGGTAGTCCTGGTCGTCGATCGGCCGAATGGTGTGGGAGGTGGAGGCGAGGAGAAGGTCGAGGTACTGAGCCCAGAGGGGTCATTTGCCTTGTATTGTGGTAAGCACTACTCCTTTCTCTTGTTCATTGGTCTTCATTGGCACGCGCCTATTTATCAGGTTTATCCTCGTCCGGCCTGGAGGATTCTGACGGTCTCAGTTCTTGGGTGGAATCCATCCGGACAGCACGTGCTGCACGTCTAGCAGCGCTCGCCATGTCAAATCCCGACTCAACTCTTTCAGCTAGTACCTCGGGTGTTCATCTCAGACGCGCGCTACGCGCGTTTGCAAGCGAGAGTGACGATGTCGACGGCGAACAAAAGGTAGAAGGGACAGGAAGCAGAAATGAGGCATCCCTCGGAAGTCCCCAGACAGATTTATTATTGGCCACAGTCCCTCGCACCCGCCCTCGTCGTGCACAGTTGGATAATTTTCTCCCGCCTGTCTGGATCCCAGATGCAAAGACAGATAGGTGCATGAGATGCGGACGACCATTTGGATTTGTTTTAGACCTGAGATTAGGTGACGTTTTTGGGTGGGGGCTAGGAAAGGGAAATAATAGCGGGGCTGAAGGCAAGCAGAGGTCAGAGGCTGAAGGAGAGGAGGATGAAGGGCACCCGGTTGGGAAAAGGTCGTCGGGAGGAGGTGCCTGGAGAAGGAAACATCATTGCAGACTTTGTGGACTCGTCGTTTGTGCGGCGTGCTCTGGAAAGGTACTTCTTATTTAAAAAATTTAACCGCATACCCTTCGGGCGCTGACTGGTTTCCCCGAGACGTTCTACATAGCTCAAACGGATGGTGATGCATCGCCTGGACGCAAGAGGCAGAAGCCGAAACCTGCTCGTGCTTGTGAGGAGTGTTATGAAGCAGCATTCCCGTTCATTGTACCAGCCCCAAATAGTCTGGAATTTTTCTCTCCGGAACCATCTACAACGCAGCCATCCCCCACCCGAACATCATCAGATCGGCCATCGACGCCGCAGGCAGACGACAGCCCTGACACAGACCATGGCATTCAACTATGGTTGTCTATCCCATCTCGCCAGGTAGCTAACAAAGACGTTGGCGAAGCTCTGATGGCGATGGACTTCAGCCACGCTGTAGGGGCGTTGAGCCGGAGTCCCTCGCGAGCGGCAATCAGCGCCAGCCCCTCGCGCATCGGACTGAACAGTAGTCCCTCCCGAAAATCACGTCTTAGTACAAGCCCTACAAAACCAAGCAGCCCTCTGAGGGATGCACACACCCAGGCACATGGGGTAAATGTCACCTCGGGGAGCGCCACGAGCAGTCCTTCGAGGCGCATCATACATCTCCCTCGAATCTCTTCTGCGGATTCGGATCCAAAACCGCCTTCTCCTTTGTCTCTTATGTACGCCGAAGAAGCATCGAGCGGCGGTCTGAACCAAGACGCCCGCTATGAATACGTCCCAACTCGACCAATCCGGCTACGCCCCTCGCCAACGCGTCCGCGGAGTTACCACGACATTCTCGAGGATTTCAGTCTACACGAGCGCGGTATCAGCATACCCTCCTCGATTTCGAGCGCACCCGGGGCCGGTCTCGGTTCGGTGAGAGAGGGAGAAAACGAAGCCGAAGGGGAAGAAACCGAGGGTGAGGTACGCCCACTCCAACGAGCGCGAAAGGGATTTTCTGTCGATGTGTCTGACGACGAACACTCGCAAGAGAGTGTAGGGCCACCTGTGACACAGCAGGGTCCTGCGGATGAGGACGTGGTTTCGAGGGAGGACACTGCGAGACGGAGGAAACGGTTCTCGTTGCCTGCCGTCGCGTTGCAGACTGCGCCTGTGTTTGCGCGTGCCCGTCAGGATTCAGATGGGAGCAGCGCCGAGAGGAAACGGTCTGCTTTAATGCCCGGAGGGGAGAGGGATAAGAACAAGAAGGAAAGGCATGCGGAGAAAGAAGGCTCCGCAGTGGGATTACTCATGGAGGTGCTTCGGGGAAAAGTCAGGTATCCGGGAAGGAACTGATGCGGCGGGACAGCTCTGTTGCCACGTCACTCACGGGGAGCCTATCTGTAAATTTGAAAATAACACTTGCTGGTCGCAGTCCTGACCGGCCGTCGGCCAACAGTTATTCAATTCATACCGATCTCTTGATCGTGTTTCACCACATTCCATGCACTTTAGATATATACTGTGTATCACCTATGTGGATGTAAGTACTATATACCGAGGCCTCTTCACAAGCCCACAAACATGTAAAACTAGTTGCGATAAAAAATATAGCTAGAAAAACGAGTCGGTTCAATGCAAAAAGGTTTGCTGACATGAAGGTCAAAGTGTTTGATCAAAAAAAATCACCATGCCTACAGAAAAGTAGTTCGTCCCTGCAAGCGTCAGGTGCATCCTCTTCCTTGGCCAGGCACGTCCTCTGGTGCCTCTGAAGAGAGTCAGGCCGAGCGAACTGCGACCCACAACGTGGGCAGTGCACCTTGTCCCCCATATGCACGGCAAGAATATGGCGAGACATACTTTCCCTTCGCATCCATTTCTGACACCCGTCCCAGAGACAGACCTGGTCCGTCTTGTCGGCTTTGAGTTGAATCGCATGAGCAACATGCAAATGCCGCCCAATCGCATGCTTGTTGCCCGCCACGACAGCGCCGCATAGGCTAGCGCCGTCGAACCATTGACACCTGTAGAGAGAGGCAGAGACAGTGGCCTGTTTTGTGCTGTCGGGGCCGAGAGGATAGGGTTTGTGACGCAAACCGGTAGCAGTAGATCGAGTCAGCAGCCGGGACGCCGCGATATGCCTGCCTGGTAAACAAGAAATTGGTTTTGGGATGGGATAGCCCTCTTGGATCGGGTGGGGAATAGCATTTCCCCAAAGTCTAGTAGCCGTTGTCTCCGCACGGACAGGGACGTGGTAAGGAACGAGTGGCTGCTCAAAATGCATTGCAGTGTCAGGGGAGGCTGGCTGGTGTAAAAATGGGGGGCTAAGAAAATTCGTGTCGTTCTTCCAATGGTTCTGTACACTTGTTGCAGTTGGACAAGCAAATTGATCCGTAGACCAAACAGACTCATGCCCGTACATTCCGTACAAGCCCAGTGCATTTTCATGAAATGGTGTGTTATCTGAAATCGAGATGTCGGTACTGAATGGGCAGATGGCAAATCTCGCAATTTACCTGGGATTATTTGTGATGGGTTTGTGAACCAGTCAATTGCATCGTCCTGAGGCAGAATGCTGCAGCAATGATTATTAGTTAGTAATTCTCATAACATTTCAACGAGAATTCCGTTCAGGATTCACCAAGGATACTCTGTGACAGCGGCGCCCATTGCAGAGGGATGAGTGTCGAACGAATGCTGCTCGTGGAAAGAGTACATTGTGCTGAAAATGATTGCGTGTAGGCCACTAAAGCACCGACCTCTTACATCCTACCTTTTATCCACGCACGTACCTTCGTTGAACCTTCTCTGAGAGAGAACTCTGTACGCTGATCTCCGCCTTGCCAATAGAGCATCGACACAAAGGGGATGTTTGCCAATGAAATCCCCAATATTAGTTGGTCCGTCCTGTCAAATTCTCGGAATGTTGGCAATGAACTTCTGTAAGTGGGTTGCCACACACGAGAAGGGGACCCGAGAAAAACGAACTAGTGATAATCCCATTGATCTCTCATCCAGGCATTCGGAATGATCGTTATTGTGCTGCCTGCCAACCTCTAGTACGGCAGGCCAATCCGGATATCACCATATCCACACTGTGCTTTGCTGTGGGAGAGATTGTCAATAGAAACACACGAATTGGCTGGCAAGCTGGAAGAGGCACGTGGACAAACATGAAGAAGAGGTGAGCATTGGCCAGATCAATAACGTTGCGTCCTGCCGTCAATACCGGCTGCGGTTTGCCAACAGCCAAGGTGCACGAGGCATTGGAGCGCTGGCTCTTCGGGGCAAGTAACTTCGTATGGCATAACATCCGCATGGAAGGCGGACTAATCGGCAAGGAGCCTTGGCATGATATGATCGTCCTCCAACTTATCAATGTTGGCAAACTGCCAAGGGGAACCGTGGGAAAGCTGTTGATTGGCTTGCTGTACTGCTGTAGCCGCACTGTCTGAGTAGAGCCCAACCAGTCTGTACAACCTTGCCCTCTGGAACGAACTGAAGTAGACGCGATGAGTTGTGATCGTTGTGGAAACCGAGCTTGAATATGAAAAAAACGCCGTCAATTATTATATCATACCTCAACAATCTATAGCACAGTATCATGGTGCATATGAATGACGGTGTCCAATGGTATGTCGAAGATTAGCGAGATGAGAGTAGACTATGGGGAAATAGGTACTAGATAGTCATAAAGGATCATTACAAGGGCGGTGTGGCTTGAAGAGCTATTAGATCCTCGACGCGATCCACTGGCAGAAGAATATAACACAAAAACCTGGAGGTCGTAGCAATTAAGTAATCCATCGCATATGGATAGGTATGCCTTACGGGAAATTATTCATGTATGGTCTCGTCCCATATGATCCATCAAGGTACTCTCCCTCGTGAAGGTCAGTTCACAGTCTGGGCAGGCCCATCTGACAGGGACATGCTGTTCCTTCATGTGTCTTTCGAGGCTGGATCTTCTCATTCCTCGAATGGTAGCACATTCGTACCAACGACACCGATATAGCTGTGAGTCGGATGTGATCCCATGCCTATCATGTAGGTGTGCCCTCAAGTCCCCGCCCTTTACAGGGTCGTCGCAGAATGTTCCTTGGACGAACCACTGACAGATGATCACCTTTTCGTCAATAAGATTCTTGTTGAAGGCGATCTGGTCCTTTGAGGAATTTGGGTTGAGTCGAGCCGAGGAAAAAACAAAAGAAAAAGCATACCGCCAATGTCCAGTCTTGATATTGTCCGTCCGAGTCGTCCATATGAGACTCCGTTTCACGATGTCGAGTAAGGTCTCCCGTCAGACATTTTATATAGCATGAAGACTATCTGGCCCATACGCGCCAACCCTTCATTGAGGAGCTTGCCTTGGCAGTGGAGGGCGCCACGCCGGAGATGCCAATCCTCCATCAATCCCTCGACAACAGTGATCGTCGTATGTTGGGGGCTCTAGTTCGCAGAGCTGCGCACCGGACCATTGGCAATGGCGTCCTTGTCGGAGGGATTGTTGACCGAGGACCATTTTGTTGTCTTCTTGAAGCAGCGACAAGAAAATAATGATATGAAACATGGCGTTGGGGACGTTGGTTGGCGGAAAAAGAGATGGAGTAGCCCACCCAATGCCAGTTTAGCGCCCTTACTAACCTTATTCGCACTCTCCATCTTCCTGGCACAACGGGCCGCTATTTGACCAATTCGCTGCGACGGCCAAAACTACCAGGCGTCCCGTGAACACAGTGGGTCTTCACCGAACCAGCTCGTCCTGAGACAAGCAACGAGGACCAGAGCGAACCCCAAAATGGTATACTTGGGTCTTGGGTGATGCACAGCTCCAACACTGAATCGGAGGCTTATCTGTATCGATCAAAGAGTTGATTGAGATGTCGTGGACTCTGTCTATCAGTTTCCTCAAATGATTTTTTCATTCCCTCATGTCCAGCCGCACACGCTTATCGCTCAGATACTAACCTAAACTTCAGGCGATGCACAGGTGGGACTGCTTGTTCGAGCAGTAGTGGGCGACAAAAAATCCTGGGTTAGACCACATGATAGTCAACAGGTTCGTTCCACGGACATAAACCAGACTCGCTTCACCTGACAAATATACAATAGGTGTTATAACAGAGCCCACGTTACAATTGTTTCGCAAGCCTGTGTGTGCTGGGATAGACCTTGCCACCAATACAGAAATTTGGCGCACATTTTCTCATCAAATGCCGCACGGATGACAGTTTGCATCAATCTATGAGAGCACCATCTAGCCAAAATGGGTAAAAGGAAACAGGAGGGCACCCACGGGATGCTTCTCACCAGTACAATGAAATCGTTCCAGTTCAGTTTGATGAACGTTTCAGTATACTAAACACAGCTCAGAGCAGAAATTCACCGCGGTTTGACCGCGAAGAATGGTCACGAGCTCCACTGACGGTCGGTCGTCGTTTCTTTTTTTCTGACGCGCCAAAGATCGATTCGAGCGTGTGCGAATATCTATAATGACCGCCGTAAATCAGTTGGAATATACTCTCGAGCTCCGGACCAAAGAGAACGGATACCAGTCAACTATTGACCTGGGTTTGGGTGGTGCTGAATCTTGAAATTCGGAGATTGGAGTCTCGGCACCTCCCCTGCCTCCGACGCGAGGTCAGCGTTCTGGTGGTACTCTCTCGATCCCACTAGAAAATTGTCAACAACGACTAAGTTTCGTGGTCCTATTCCAACTGTTTCGCGTACAGGTGTCGCTTATTTCCCTTCATCCAATCTGCATGCAAGTTGATTGGTGGATATTGGCATCTTCGGACTCGGACTCGACGGCGACACGAACCACTCTTCATTTTCTGACGTGGCTAGCTCTGGATCGGGTATTGAAGTCGCAGTCCGACAGGGGTCCAGCGCGTCGATTGGTTTCAGCCACTAGTACTCTCCTCCATGGTGCTATCGACGAGTGAGTAGTCGAGTCGGGAGTCCCAGTATCTTGAATTCGCTCCGCTTACATCACGTTTCCAGCCAAGCACGAACTTTTCCCGTCATGAGAATGAGGGCGTTCTGATAGCCAATAAGCTTTACACGTGGTGTCAGGTCTGTTGTTGCTTCACGGGTACATTTACAGTACATGATCCGATCTTCCAGAAATGCTCGCAGGTCACCGTGTATGCTATCTTCATACCGCCTGGTTGACACTTTAACAGTTCCTGCCAAGTCCTCCGCAAAATGTTTGTTTTGGCAATATTTACACGGAAAATGCAAGCAACTACTTTAGCATTCGCGGATAGAGTCTGCCTGTGGCACTAAGGTTCTTCAACGTCATGGATTACGACCAACACTAATTTCAACGGATTTGTCTAGACCGCCGTGGGATGCACGACACATAATCTGATTATTGCATTTGCAGAGTTAATCAAGGATAGCATCACCTCGAACTTGGTTTCAGTGGAGGAAAAATCCTTATTTTTCCTTCTTTACTGGCTGTCGTCTCGTCACGGCTCTTAATGGAGTCGAGTGATAATGGTACATATTGTCCTGCAAATATGGGCTAACGCAAGATACGTTATCCTACAAGGTTCAGCACGCCACACGCCTGAGGAGGATTGCCCGTCATGCAAATCGTAAGATTGAATTACAAAAAGTCACTCCACGCTCATATCGATAGTTCGATTCGATTCCAAAGGCAATCAGCTTGGTTCGTTTGTGGACTGCGGCGGGAATAGCGGAGCTTTCCACAGGGTGGCAGTTGTGCTCCAAGATACCCTGGTAAGCGCACATGCCAACATGGACAGCTTGGTTTGGTCTATTTCCCCTTATCGAACTTGTTCACGTATTATGGAGTGTTTACAAGCCAACGAATTGACTATATGATCGAAATACAATGGCAACACGGCGAAAACGAGGCGGCCAGGACAACAAGGTTGAGTACACGAGACCACTGACGAAAAGTAATTAACGGTGCTTGCCATACCCGCCATAAGCAAAAAGATGACAACTCGAACCATGTCATAGAATCGGCAAAGATTGTCGGTCTTGAACGCCACAGGATGCCAGTCATTGTCCAGAAACGGCAGAAACGTGCCACCTGGAGCGCCTCCCAGCCAGGCCGCGTACGTTTCATCAGTTGGTCGGCGCTCGGGAATTCATGAAATGGCAGTGGAGTGTGCATGGCTAGTCATAATGATATCCACTCCTTCATTCAGACTCATTCGGTGCTCCAAAAGCTCCGAGCATGCAAAACCCATGCAAGTTGGCTAAACAAGGCAACTATCGTCTTGAATGACCCCTCCCTCTCGCTGCACGTTTTCTTTCTCTTTCTTCTTCCCGTGCCCTTGCACTCCGTTGCCTCGGATCAATAACCTCGTAGTCCCGCTCCGCTTTTCTTGTCTCTTCCCCGTCATCCTTTGGAAAGTGCAGGGCATGGTTCATGAAACCTCGATCATCATCCACTTCCATACCTTCGTCCTCTTCTTGAGGTTTTATTTCCCCTTCACCCTCTCCACCCTCTTCCACCTCGCGTTCGTCCTCATCTGCGCCCCACGTAGACGTCGATGAAGTTTGCAGCATACCCCTGAATTTGTTCATCGCTGCAAGCACATCCCCTTCATCTTTTCGTCCCTTCCCCTTCTTATGCAACCCACGCCCCTTGGAGTACTTGGCAAGCTCTTCCGCCAAGTATGATTTTTGCGTCTTCGTCTTCTTTTTCTGAGCTTCTTCATCGCTATCATCGCCGCCCTCGCGTCGTCGAGTGAGTCTACGTATTTCAGCTTCCATTTTTTCGATTTCGGAACGTCGTGCATCGCTGCGTACGGTGGAAAGGGGAGTCAGCACTACGATGAGCAACCCTAGAATGCCGTGTTACCTGGTCGAGGCCTTGTCTTGCGCATGCTTTTCCCTGATTTTGGATACGTCCGTGTCTTTTCCCTTTGTTTCCTTGTCAATGTTTCACAAGCGAACCTCATTGCTTGATTGTAATTATGACGTACTTTTGATGGCGGCAACGGGGTGCCCCTCACACTAAGTTCGTCTTCCTTCTCAACTTTTTTGGGTGGAGGTTTCAGTATATCTGGCATTGGCATCGGCAGGGCCCGCGGGTCGTCGACCACTATTAACCCAATAGCAGAAAAGAAGTATGGTTCATTATCGAGCAGTGATGAAAACACATACAGTCAGGCCGTGCTATGTCCCTTTTCTTCAGTACGACGGATTCCCCATCTTCGGTCTCCATTCCATCGTCGTCCCCAAAGCTCAACAGTTTCACATTCCTGAAAAAAAAGTTATCGGATGATCGTAATAAAGGCATGTTGCTGACTTTTTGGCACCCTTGCGCCGCGCCGCTTCATCCCGCTCACGTTGTGCATTTTCACGCGCACGTTGTTGCGCACGTTTCTCAGCGGCTGTGATTCGCGGTATTATATCGGGGAAGGGATTGTCAACGATAGAAACAGATTTGATCTTGGGTGGACTGGATGTCGTCGATGTCAGTCAACATCAAAGCACCCAAAAAGAGCGGCAGAGCAAATGCATACTAGAGCGGTCTTTCGTTCTCGCCGAGCTCTATGACGGTCGCTTGTCCTGAGGCACATAGCGAAGTAACAGGAACAACGCACCCATCTCTCCGATCTTCAAGACATCTTGGCGGTGCCACGTTAATGGTCGAACTACGGACAGAGTATTCAAGGACGTACTGTACAACGTATCACCCACGACCCTCCCAAATAGCGTATGCTTTCCATGTAGCTCATCCGCTCGGTCTTGTTTAGCCACCCTCGTCAGTCACTCACCACCCCGAGAACGACGAGCACAACGCAGAAACATACCAAGCGTAATAAAGAACTGGGAATCGTTCGAGTTTTTAGTTCCACCGTTCGCCATCGCCACGAGCCCACGATGGGGGTACCGTAACCGGGGGTGAATCTCATCTTCAAACGGTTCTAGGAGCCAAGACGGCAAGTATGTGTCTCCGCGCAACACGAAAATAAAGCCCGGATCACGTACCGCCGTAGAAAGACTCTCCGCCTGCACCGGTGCCAGTCCTGTCTCCAGTTTGGACGAGGAATCCGGGAACGATTCTGAGTTGCGGTGAACGGTGTGGGCCATTGGCACGGTGTGGTGGAATTACGGGTCCTTACCTGTGAAAAATGACACCGTCATAGTATCCTGCAAGAAAACATGAGGCCAGTGGCAAGCTGTGGAATGCGCTGCTGCACACACCCTCGAGCGCAAGTGCTATAAAATTCCGGCACGTTTTCGGTGTTTCCTTGGTGTGCGCCACCACCAATTGAGCGTGGAGCCATCTCATAGCAAGCTTCGTGCATACCTTTGACCATAACTCGATATCGATCTCGCCAACAGTGGTATTGAGAATAACGCGTCCGTGAGTTGGTAGAGCCATTTCAAGTGACTATGATTACGGCTACAAATACAAGTCAAACAAAATTCGCATTATTATGGTTAGGGTTTGTTCGACAATACATTCGCCAAGATTTTACACAACAGTCTCTACGTTCGCGTTGCTGTCCGCGATGCAAGATGTTCTTCTCCATCTAAGATGGAGCACTTCCAGTCACAGCATATGCATGTTGCTGTGTTCCCGTCCCAGACCCAACGGCGATCTCCGAAAACTGATGCTGTAGGGCTCCAACTCCGTAGTCATAACCTGATCCTTGACCGTATACTGGAGATTGAACATGTCCATGCTCACTTCCACTGCCCGGTCCTCCTCCATACGTAGGTCCTGGTGATTGTGCAGCAGGCTGAGTAGAAGGGTGGCTGTACAGCGTTCCTGCTCCGGCCTGTGCTGATAAATGCGCGCTACCATGAGAATCGACGTGATAACCATATGATCCTTGAGGTTGCGATATTGAAGAAGCAGGCGGGAGGTAGGATGATTGGCCTATACCGTTTGGCTGAGATGATGTTACTTGGGGTTGAGGGACAGTTTGAGTTGGCGACTGCCCTTGGGGCTGAACGCCTTGTTCTGGACGAACTGATCCTTGTGACGAGGCATCCGGGGGACCATCTGTCACCCCTGGTACTGAGAAGAAATAAACAGCTCCAGCGGGGTCTTTTCCTCCCTGGGCGTAGTATTGCGCCCACGCTTGAACATTTGGATCCGCGTACGTAGTTTGCGGATCATACACATACGGTGGACCGGACTGCTCTGATCCGGGTTGATTTTGCACCTGGGGTTCGATTGTTTGTCTGACTTCACTTGCCGGGGTGTGATACTGCTGCTGCAGTTGAGGTTGGGGTTGAAGC